>CM076584.1:1157592779-1157809134 GCA_034641835.2 Pinus albicaulis
CTCTGTTGGGAAAAATACTGAGAGGGGGGGGGGTGAATCAGTATTTAAGGCTGAACAATATTTCTTTTCTTTCTCAAAACATATGTTACAGTACTGCATTCAACATGTATGTCCAGATATCTTATTATGTCTTTACTTACAGAATTTCCTCAAATAAGCATTAAGCATAAACAGAAATAATAGAACAAACCATTAACCATGAACACACATAAGGACACCAAGATTTAAGGTGGAAACCCAAGTCGGGAGAAAACCACCGCTGCTGTGATCTCAGTCTTCAATATTTTATTATAGAGAAAACCTTTTACAATATATGCTGGTGCAGACTCATACCAGCACGCAAGCACCCACTTGCAGAAGGCTACAACCTTCTCTCGTTTACCAGCCTTTCCTGGAAGGGAGCTTCAACCCCCTGAACATAACACTAGTTTCTACTGGCAGGAAACTTCCATTTCCAAAATGAAGGCTCCAACCCTTAGACTCACTGGATTAATATATTTTCTTCAGCAGTCATGCGCTAGCTCTTCCTCGTTTCTTCGTTCGTCGTTCTAGACCAGAGGTTCATTCAGATTTTTCAGTTAAGAATAGAGTTTGCCCATCCAGATATTCCTTCAAGAGCTTCATTCATTCATCACCCTTATGCATGCACATGTTCTTCATCACTGCGTCAGTCGATCTGATCATCATATTTACAGGCGCACCATCGATTCAGATATATTAGGGTTTATTCCTACAGATATCTCCAAAGGAGATTCGTTTTTATTATCAACCGTTTTTCACACCCCCCTTCTTCATAAATCTCATCACTCTATATAGATGTCGCCTTTAGTAAAACCATGAGTCAAAACCACAAATCGCTAATGGTATTCCTGGACGGGGTCACAATAGATAATCCAGTGTATTAAAAATCAAGCCAATTTAAATTGAAAAACCCAACCTTCGTTCTTTCATGCATGAATCGTCCCAAGGGTAGTCTTTTATCTCCGCCATATAATATTATTTTAATTCAGGGGCTTCCTTCATACTTCGTAATAAAACGTTCGAATTTTATAACTATAACCCCTCCGGTTATTTTAAAACTTTACACTGCCCCCGCAATATTACTTTTAATCAAATTCAATGAAATTTTAAAACCGAACTTCAATTCTCAAACAAACTGGATTTCAATCTTTGACTCCGGGCCCACATCGCAGTCGGCCGGCGCGATCATAAAAAAGTGCGCAAAGACAATATTTGCGATTTACGATGGGATCGCATCGCAAATTGGTGATCAAAAATGTGGCGGAACACTTGAATGTGCGATATTGCGATCGTGCGATGGCGCGATGATCGCATATCGCAAACAACAGAACTTGCTATGGCAGAAATAACAAATTTGCGATATTGTGATATTGTGATGATCACATATCGCAACAATCAACAAACTCTGGCTTGGGCAGAGGGTGATTTTGCGACATTGCGAGGTTGTGATCATACGATGGCGTGGCGATCGCACATCGCAAATAATCCATATCAACAAGACACTTGAAACTTCAAAACTGCGCTTTGCGATTTGCACTCAAGTGGTAGGGACCACTTGTCCTGCCGCTTTCAAATACTTAAAGAACTTCCGCTGTTTTATTCAATTTCTTCATACTTGGTTGTTGAGGGCTTAAAAGCCCGAAATGACTGTCTTAAATAACTCTACTCCTCCGTAGATTAAAACTTACGGGAAAATCTTCATTCCTCCTGCCCATAACAAAAGATTAATTCTCCTTACATTTCTCCCATCCTTCTTGAATGCATGTTGCTGTATACCAAAACTCTGCTGCGCCTTTGTATTCTTTCACATGTATCACATCTTTGTTGCCTCTACTTCATAGTCTACCTTGCTGCCTTTTCCTAAATGCACTCTTCCTCTGTTTCATCTGCTGCTCTTCTTCGTTGCCCATGCCTTTGCTAATTCCTTCACTACATCGTTTGCCATATCCTTTGCCATCAATGACAATATTTCCAACAATATCCCCCTTTGGCATTGATGGCAATATTCTTCCTCCCCCTTTGACATCAATGGCAAAGAGTGGACATTACCATGCTCCCCCTGAGATCATGCTGTATCTTCATAATATAGCAAGGCCAACAGTGCATCCTTTTCAGATGACCAATGCTCCCCCTTAGCCTGTGCATTCAGAGATACCCAACAGCATCTCAAAACCCAATTTAGTCTTCTGTAATTAAGTAGACCTGATCCTCTGCATGGTAGATACTACTCCCAGTTTCAGTCTGAGATATTTGAACGCTTCCCTAGGTAGAGGTTTGGTAAATATATCCGCAACTTGTTCTTTGGAAGAAACATATTCTAATTTCACCTTTTGCTCAAGCACTTGTTCTCGTAAGAAGTGATATTTGATGGGAATGTGCTTGGTTTTGGAATGCATAACAGGATTCTTTGAGATACTGATGGCACTTGTATTATCACACATAATGGAGATAGGGGATGAACATTTGATTTGAAAGTCTTATAGGGTTTGCATCATCCAAAGAAGTTGAGTGCAACATGATGCTGCAACCACATATTCAACTTCTGCTGTAGATAAGGCAATGGAGCTTTGCTTCTTGCTGAACCAAGATACTAATCGGGGCCCCATAAAGAATGCACCACCACTAGTTCTTTTCCGATCATCAATACTTCTGGCCCAATCTGCATCAGTGTATGCATGAAGAGTAAGTTCAGCATTCTTAGGGTACCATAGTCCAAAATCTTAAGTTCCTTGTAGATATTTGAGTATTCTTTTCACAGCCTGAAGATGAGACTCTTTTGGATTAGCTTGGAATCGTCCAACAATCCCGACTGCATGCATGATGTCTGGTCTTGTCCCAGTGAGATAAAGTAGACTTCCTATCATAGATCTATATTCTGGTTGATTTACGGTGGGGGAATCATCATTAGAACTGAGATTACATCCGGTTATCATTGGTGTACTTACAGGTTTGCAATTTTCCATGCCATACTTCTTCAGGATTTGCTTGAGGTACTTTGCTTGTGATAAGAATATACCATTTGTTGCTTGTTGCACTTGCAGGCCAAGAAAAAATGTTAGTTCTTCGAGTAAATACATTTCAAATTCTTGCTGCATATCAGAAGCAAATTTCTGACTCATAGAATCTTTATTACTTCCAAAAATGATATCATCGACATATACAACCACAATCAACAGTTTGTCATTTTTCAGTTTTTGTGTACAAGTTGCTATCAGCAGACCCCTTTGAAAATCCTTGTTGATGAAGATATTTGTCAAGACGATAGTACCATGCTCTTGGAGCTTGTTTGATACCATATAGAGCCTTTTTAAGTCTACAAACAAGTTTTTCATCATTTCCCAAAATGAATCCTTCTGGTTGTTCTATATAAACTTCTTCTTCTAGATCACCATTGAGAAAAGCAGATTTAACATCCATTTGATAAACTTTGATTTGTTGGAAGCTTGAAAACGCAAGAAACATTCTTATGGCTTCAAGTCTGGCTACAAGAGCAAAGGTTTCTTCAAAGTCTATACCTTCTTGTTGAGCATACCCTTTGCACACAAGTCTAGCTTTATTTCTTATAACATCCCCATTCTCATTTAACTTGTTTTTGAATATCCATTTAGTTCCAATGACATTTCTGTCATGAGGCCTTGGTACTAACTCCCAAGTGTGATTCTTTTCAATTTGATTAAGCTCTTCATTCATGGCTTGAATCCAACATTCATCTTTGCTAGCTTGAATGACACTGTGAGGTTCAACCATGGACAGAAATGCCAGATTGCTAGAAGATCCCACAAGAGTCCTTCTTGTTTGCACACCTGATTCCTTTTCTCCCAAAATTTGAGATTCTGGATGATTCTTTTGAACATATCTAGATGGAGCCTTTTCATACAGCTCTTCTTCAGGTTCTTCACTGGGTGTACTGTTTGTATCATTACTATTTGATGTAGAAGGATATGTGTCCTCATCATCTTCATTTGTTGTTTGCTTTTCTTCTTTTGGGGCTGCAGTAGACTCATCAATAACAAAATCAATACATTCAACAATCTTTCGAAGTCTTTTATTGTAACATTTATATGCCTTACTCCTAGAGGAGTAACCAAGAAATATTCCCTCATCAGCTCTGGGTTCAAACTTGCCAAGTTTTTCATCATTATTTTTGATATAGCATTTGATCCTGAAAATTCTAAAATGCTTTATAGTGGGAGGATTACCATACCAGAGTTCATATGGAGTTTTATCACTATTTACACGAACATGTGCTTTGTTAAGAATGTTTGCTGCTGTTTGTGCTGCTTCTCCCCAAAATGTGTCAGGTGTTCTGGAATCATCAAGCATAGCTCTAGCCATTTGTTGAATTGTTCTGTTCATTCTCTCTGCAACACCATTCTGTTGTGGAGTGCCAGCTACAGAGAACTGTCTTTTTATGCCGTATTGTTCACAGAATTCAAGAAATTATTTGGATGTATATTCTCCTCCTCGATCAGATCTAAGACACTTGATTTTTAATTCTAATTCATTCTCCACTAGTGCTTTGAAAATATGAAATTTCTCAAATGCTTCATCTTTGTGTTTAAGCAGCCCAATCCAACACATTCTAGAGAAATCATCAATGAATAAGATATAGTATTCTTCACCACGGGGTGACTTTTTCCTCATAGGTCCACATATGTCAGTATGAATGAGTTCAAGAGGCTTACTTGATGATCCTTCCTTGGCATTAAATTGTACCTTGGTTTGCTTACCGAATTGGCAAGATTTGCATATGATATTTTCAGGTAGAGTAATATTGGGAAGATCACGAACAGCTTTAAGTCTGCTTGATTTGTTGATTTGAGAGAAGCTCAGATGCCCCAACCTTCTATTCCATAGCCAATTTTCTGAAGATTTACTCAAATAACATTGTTCTTTTGGGTTCTTCAAAATATACAGGTTGTTTGGAGTTCTCTTTCCTTTTATAATTGCTTTACCTGTATCAAGATCGCGTACCACACATTCTTTTGAACTGAAGAAAACTTCAGTTCCTTGATCACACATTTGACTTACACTTAGCAAGTTATGCTTTAATCCATCCACATACATGACTTCATTAGCTTCTACCTTGTCCTTTAGGAAAACAGATCCTTTACCTTTAATTACCGCAGAAGTATCATTTCCAAATGTAACATTCTTCTCATTTTCTAGAGCACTATATGCAAGAAGTTTGTCTTTATCACCTGTCATGTGTCTTGAGCATCCACTATCAATGTACCATTGGTTGTCTTCATCTTCTGCAAATAATGCTATGCCACAATTTTCAACCTGTAACTCCTTCTTTTTCCATACTTTGGATCTTGAAGGAACATGTTCTTTTGGCTGAACTTTTCTCCTGCATTCAGATTCTTCATGGCCAAAGTTATTGCAATAAGTGCATTCAACTTCATTTTGAAGAGGAGAAAAGTTGTTATAAGTGTTCTTCTTTGCTTCAATATCAGTCCTTTTCTTTCTTGTTTCTCTTGTCATAATAGTTTTATATGCTACACACTGAATAGCTTTATGACCAAAATTGTGACATGAGAAAAATTGTCCATTGAAGAAGAAATTTCTGCGATCATAAGATCTTCTATATGAATTTATCTGTTGATTTGTGTTTCTTTGAAAGACATTCCTGTTAGTGTTTCTTGAATTGAAATGATCATGCTTTACCAGTAAAGATTCTTTATTCCCTTGCTGAGTGGTAGCATGTTGTAAACCAACTGTAACTGCCTTTAGATAATTTGGTGCTGATGCTTGAGAAGATTCTCCAATATATCCAAGGTCTGTCTTTATAAGAGGAGAACGTTGTACCTTGATAATCTCATCTAAGGTTTTAGACCCTTTAGCAAATCTAAGATTCAGAGTCTTTAATTTCCCAAGTTCTTTTCTTATATCTACTACTTCACATTCTAATTTCTCATTGTGTTTCTCTTTAACTTCAAGCTGATTTTTCAGAGTTTCTATGATTATTTTTCTCTCTTCTAAGCAAATTTTGAGTTTATTGTTTTCATTAAGAAAATCACTGTCTTCTAGAGCGTCCACAAAAGAATCCTCTTCTTCTCTAGATTCTTTTTCAAATTCCATGAGAAGTCTCAGATCTTGTTCACATTCTTCCTCACTATCAGATAACCCATCACTATCTTCATGAGTATAGTAACTCCTTTTAGAGCTAATATGATTCTTATTCCTTCTTGCTACTTCCTTCCCCTTTTTATGTGTTTCTTTATAAGGACACTTAGTAGCATAATGACCAACTCTTCCACAATCAAAACATTTGAAAGGAATCTTACCTCTGAATCGTCCTGTGCCAAGTTGAAGTTTCTTTACGAAGTTTATCTCATCTTCTTCTGAGATATATCCTGATCCTTCTGTTATTTGTACTTCCTTTCCTTTTGTAGAAGTTCTAAAGACTGCTTCTTTGACTTCAGATGGTCCTCCTCTTCTCATTTCATATGCAGTTAGTATGCCATGAAGTTTTACTATAGTAAGATTTTGAAGATCCTGCTTTTCTTCAAGAGCTGAAACTTTTGACTCAAATTTTGCTGTTAGAGATCTTAAAATTTTCTCAACCAAAGTGGATTCGGTAATTGTTTCTCCCAAATTTCTCATGCGATTTATAACATCATCAAGACGTAGAAAGAAATTTGCAATGCTTTCTTCATTAAGCATTTTTAGACTCTCATATTGAATTCTGAGAGTTTGAAGTTTAGCACTTTTTACCTTTGCATCACCTTCATAGCTTAGAATGATTTTGTCCCATATTGCCTTCGCTGTATTCAGCTGCATGACTTTGACAAATTCTGATTCAGTTAGACTTCCCAATAGAGCATTGACTGCCTTTTCATTTGTTTCATAATTCTTTCTTTCCGTTGGATCTGTTGGTACTGAGGCTGGATATTGATATCCTCCTTCAACAATAGCCCATACATTTGCTCCCAGAGAATGAAGATAGGATCTCATCCTTGTTTTCCAAAAGATTAAGTTGTTTCCATTGAAGAGTGGAGGCCTGATAGATGCTGTTCCATCTTGATTTCTCATCTTGAATGATCTTCCTTCTAGCGACTAAGCTTTTCAGAAGAACCTGGCTCTGATACCAATTGTTGGGAAAAATACTGAGAGGGGGGGGGGGGTGAATCAGTATTTAAGGCTGAACAATATTTCTTTTCTTTCTCAAAACATATGTTACAGTACTGCATTCAACATGTATGTCCAGATATCTTATTATTTCTTTACTTACAGAATTTCCTCAGATAAGCATTAAGCATAAACAGAAATAACAGAACAAACCATTAACCATGAACACACATAAGGACACCAGGATTTAAGGTGGAAACCCAAGTCGGGAGAAAACCACTGCTGCTGTGATCTCAGTCTTCAATATTTTATTATAGAGAAAACCTTTTACAATATATGCTGGTGCAGACTCATACGAGCACGCAAGCACCCACTTGCAGAAGGCTACAACCTTCTCTCGTTTACTAGCCTTTCCTGGAAGGGAGCTTCAACCCCCTGAACATAACACTAGTTTCTACTGGCAGAAAACTTCCATTTCCAAAATGAAGGCTCCAACCCTCAGACTCACCGGATTAATATATTTTCTTCAGCAGTCATGCGCTAGCTCTTTCTCGTTTCTTCGTTTGTCGTTCTAGACCAGAGGTTCATTCAGATTTTTCAGTTAAGAACAGAGTTTGCCCATCCAGATATTCCTTCAAGAGCTTCATTCATTCATCACCCTTATGCTTGCACATGTTCTTCATCACTGTGCCAGTCGATCTGATCATCATATTTACAGGCTCACCATCGATTCAGATATATCAGGGTTTATTCCTACAGATATCTCCAAAGGAGATTCGTTTTTATTATCAATCGTTTTTCACACCCCCCTTCTTCATAAATCTCATCACTTTATATAGATGTCGCCTTTAGTAAAACCATGAGTCAAAACCACGAACCGCTAATGGTATTCCTGGACGAGGTCACAATAGATAATCCATCGTATTAAAAATCGAGCCAATTTAAATAGAAAACCCCAACCTTCGTTCTTTCATGCATGAATCATCCCAAGGGTAGTCTTTTATCTCAGCCATATAATATTATTTTAATTCAGGGGCTTCCTTCATACTTCGTAATAAAACGTTTGAATTATATAGCTATAACCCCTCCGGTTATTTTAAAACTTTACACTGCCCCCGCAATAGTACTTTTAATCAAATTCAATGAACTTTTTAAACCGAACTTCAATTCTCAAACAAAATGGATTTCAATCTTTGACTCTGGGCCCACATCGCAGTCGGCCAGCGCGATCAGACAAAAGTGCGCAAAGATAACATTTGCGATTTGCGATGGGATCGCATCGCAAATTGGTGATCAAATATGTGGCGGAACAATTGAATGTGCGATATTGCGATCGTGTGATGGCGCGATGATCGCATATCGCAAACAACAGAACTTGCGATGGCAGAAATAACAAATATGCGATATTGCGATATTGTGATGATCGCATATCGCCACAATCAACAAACTCTGGCTTGGGCGGAGGGTGATTTTGCGACATTGCGATGTTGCGATCGTGCGATGGCGTGGCGATCGCACATCACAAATAATCCATATCAACAAGACACTTGAAACTTCAAAACTGCGCTTTGCGATTTGTGCTCAAGTGGTAGGGACCACTTGTCCTGCCGCTTTCAAATACTTAAACAACTTCCGCTGTTTTATTAAATTTCTTCATACTTGGTTGTTGAGGGCTTAAAAGCCCGAAATGACTGTCTTAAATAACTCTGCTCGTTCGTAGATTAAAACTTACGGGAAAATCTTCATTCCTCCTGCCCATAACAAAAGATTAATTCTCCTTACATTTCTCCCACCCTTCTTGAATGCATGTTGCTGTATACCAAAACTCTGCTGCGCCTTTGTATTCTTTCGCATGTATCCCATATTTGTTGCCTCTGCTTCATAGTCTACCTTGCTGCCTTTTCCTAAATGCACTCTTCCTCTATTTCATCTGCTGCTCTTCTTCATTGCCCATGCCTTTGCTAATTCCTTCACTACATCCTTTGCCATATCCTTTTCCATCAATGATAATATTTCCAACACTCTCCTCTTCCGACATGGTGTTTTCTTCACCCCTCCCTCAAACTCTTTAAACAGAAAGGAAATTTTCTTTGTGAAATAATGAGGAAAAAGGTTTAAGGAGATATTGAGCTTCCAAACAAGGCTAGGAGACTAGCAGAGAATAGGTTTGGTTTTTTTTTTTTCTGTTTTCCTTCAAGATTTCTTTGACACAAATTTGGGTCTAATTGGCGCCTTTATCATTTAAAAAATCATGAGGAGAAGATAATTTTAGGAAGAATACCTTTAAAATTGTCTTCCATAGCAAAAAGATGCAAATTTTGAGCTCTTCAAGCAAATTTGGCGCTTCTGCAGGCTTTCTGGGCAGTGCTGCGTTTTTACGTCAGGAGCGCAGCACCCTGGGCAGGCCTGAACACAAACACGTACAGTGCTGCACGCTCGTTGTAGGAGTGCAACATCCTGGGCGGGCAGGCTTGCACGTCTATCGAGCGACAACAACAGTGGTAGGAGTGCACCGTGGTGGCCCGGGCGGGGCTGCACTCAGCGTCGGGTGGCAGAGGCAAATGGTGATAGGAGCGCAACACCGGGCGTCGGGTCACTGTGAATGAATTTTCGGGCGATGGTGGTTGGCAATGCCATGAGCGCAGCACCCGGTGGGCAGGAGCTACACGGAACGTCGGGTGGTGGAAAAGAGTGTCGGAGCGCAGCACTATGGGCAGTGCTGCACACAGAAAAGTTCGGGCGGCGAATAATGTAACAAGAGCGCAGCGTCATGGGCACGACTGTACGAGGTTTCGGGCATCGGTTAGTCAGCCACTCCTACACGTTGGGTGAGATTGGAAAAGTGAAGTGCCCACCTATAGGTGTGCAGCGCTTAGAATAAATTTACATTGGTGGCAGCTACAGGCCCGCAACGTCCACCTACAGGAGTGCAGAACCTACATATTTTTGCCCGAGGATGCCTGCGGAAAACAAAAATTCTTCACTCTGACTTGCAAAAATTGTAAATGAGGGGAAAAAGGAGCTATTATAGTATTTATAGCATTCTTTTGAAATAATTAAAATCTAAAACCCTCTTTCTAAAGTCCCCTTTGCACTTATTTCTTTTTGCATCCTTTCCCCTTGCCAATGTCTTTTTACTGTTCTTTTCACTAATGTTTCTTTTTGAAACTAGTTAGTTTATGGGACCCCTGATGATCCACTAATTTGTCATGAACAAAATTCATTTTTCCTTCCATATCCTTGAAAAAATCTTTGAATTTTCCTTTGTGCAATTTTAACTATCAAAGTTGAGTTTTTGTTTCTTCAATGCAATGGCACACAGTGCCCCAAAATCTCATTCTTTGACCTTTAGACCTCTGAATTTGTCTTTTGATCCAGTGGATTTTGTGTCTTTTTAACCAATCTTGGAAAATAGTTAGGAATCCTTTGCTGTTGATGAATGATCCAGTAAGACAAACACGTTGTCTTTAGAGTTTTTCTTTTAAAAGGGAATACATATTTGAATTCACTTCTAATGCCCAGTAAAGTCTGCAATGTTTATTTGGAGGGTTGGATGGAATCTTTAGCCTTTGTAGCCCAAATAATTTTTCACTGTTTGGTCACAATAGTCATATATTTTCATTTTCAACAAAAACACACCTACTACTTTCTTCATGAGTGTGATTGTCTTTATTAATGTTGGTCTTAGTCTTTACCTTTACTTTATGGCTCATTTGATAAATTTTTGGTCTTGTTGCAGGAATGTGGCAAAGGGCAGCTGTCCCTTTACCAGCTTCATGATTGAGGCCAAAATCCTTTCCAATGATCTCTTTGCTATAATGCACCATGTTTCTCATATGCCAATGTCCTTTTGAAATTTACACAGACCTTTTGATGAGAAATACCTTTACCACTTATTATGAGCTCTTGATCTTCCTTGTAGCCTCCATCTTATTTTACCTTTTTATCAACTGCAAATGACTTCATGAACTATCTTAGGTGTCTTTCTTTGCATCTGTTTTGCTTTAGAATAATATTCAAAGCATTCCTGGAGAAATGCTTGGATATGACAGTCTATTCCTTTGCAGATTTGCTGATGGATCAAGAGGGTGTCTTTGGAGGTTGCTCAAGTACATCTTTAGATAATGATAAACCTCAACTCTATGCTCTCTTGAATTCATCTTTGACTTCCTGTGGAAACAATGAAATGAGAATCATGATGGCGCATGACCTAGGGAAACCTAATTGACTTATTTGCAAGGTCTTAGAATGGGTTTTTTGACTAAAAGTTTGAATCAAGGTTTTGAATGAAGATACAGGGTTTAGACACTCTACCTATGCACCACCATCCTAGAAAGCTAGAAATCTTATTTTATTTTAAAGGGTTTTTTAGAAAGGACCTTTGAAAACACCATTGCCTGAGGTACATGGTGAATAGGGGAAAATTTTTGGTTGACTTGGCGAGACAAGGGGTGAGATATAGAAGGCTTAGGAAAAATGAGACAGAGGGTTATAGGAAAGGGTGAAAAATATAGAGAGAGTGAGGGACACTAGTCCAGGATGGGGTTTTATCTGGATAAACAGATTGGCCATGCCTGAACAGAGAGGAGGGATAGTGGAAATTTTCTCTTTGAGGAGATTTCTAGAAGACATAATGATTATTTAATTTTGATTTCTAGAAATTTGAGACAAAGCATTTAGTCATCTAAAACAGGTGAAAATTACTGATGACTAACAGTGGCTCCACTTGGGGAGGGCAGCTCCTTTTCAGGAGGTGTCCAGAACTTTTAGATCTCTGGTTTATGGTGATCAGTGCCTCATCCATTGGACAAACTTTTCTTCTTTCATTTGCTGATGCTTCCCTTGAAATAATTTGAAAACATGATTAGTTCAAATTCATCTCTACCAACCCAACCTACTTGCCTAAAAATTTTTTCTTCCTTGGGTGCACTTGAACTAGCAAACCCATTGACATTTTTCCTTTTGAAAGCAAAAACAAACTATCTACTTCTACACTTATTTCTTCCAAGAGTTCAGATTATGCTAGTGAACTCGTCTTATTCTCTACCTAGTCTATTTGACTGTCAAGATTAAGAAGTATGACAGACTTCATTATCTAAGCTATTTAGAAATAAATTCAAAGCATGAATTGAACCAGGATTATGCAATCTGATTCATCATGAGTCGTGGCATCAAGACAAACTGCACAAAAAATTTATTTTCATAAGTAAACAAAACTAGAAGGTGTAAGGGCTATGTTTCATCATTTGCTATATATCCCTATCCTTCTCTTGGTTCAGATTTAAGCATGTGGAACCAGTATCTTTCTTTCCTAATCTATTTTCTTCGACAAGTCAAGCTTCAATGATTTGACTAGCATTCTTTCACTAACTTATCAACAATAAATTTAAAACATGTGTTGAGCCTCAAAACTGTGCTTTCCTTCACCTCATTTTACCTCATTTTCCCTTGTCCATTTCTATCTTAAACCCAATTGATCAATAAATATAGTTAAAATTACTTCTAGAATGATTTACATGACTGACTTGTTGAATTTTGTGATTTTTGCCAGTGTTAAGCATTTTGACCGGAACTAGCTGCAGAATGCAGACATTCCGTAGCTAACCGGCGATTCTGCAGCTGCCTTCATGTTTGAGTATGTTCCAGGTGGCCTCTTGAGAAAAACCGCATATGGCCATGATCCACGTCATGTATACATGGTTCGTTGCTCATCATGGAGGAAGAAATGAATTTCGGGTATGGTTTTGAACGTGGGGAACACATTTAGGAAGGAAGACTCCTATTAGGAATGTCTCAGTCCAGATGTCTTTTCTTCTTCACGCAGCCACTTCAAAGAGTTCTAACGTGATTCGGATAAGGAAAGACATTGTTCCTAAATTGTTGTAATTATTGTTACGTGCATTTGCTTTATAAACTCTTGGGAGACCGAGAGCTATGTTAGAGATTTTATGTTAGATTTGCTGCTAGATTTTGTTTAAACTCTGTGATACATTCCTGAAAACGCAGAGTGTTATGTTCAAACTATTGCATCATTAATGGAGCAGACAAAGTTATTTTGAAGGCGTGATTTAATTTGGAGTTGAATGCCGTCAAGTGGTAGAGGGCCCCTGCCTCTTGCACGGATTTATTTTGCGTAAATTAGATAAGTTTTCTAGCTGCCTTTACGTTTTGCATTTGAATTAATAGTTGTTTTTGTTAGCTACTGTAGTCGTACTCATTCTAACTCTTCCACAAGAAGATGCTCTTCCAAAAGACTATAATGATGAATGTTGAATGACTATAGTATTGTAGGATTAGGAGTTGAATTTATAGTTGTTTTAACTAGCTATTGTAGTTATATTCATTCTAACTCTTCCACAAGAAGACACTCTTCCAAAAGATTATAATGATGAATGATGAATAGCTATGGTACTGTAGGATTTAGTTGTAGTTTTTGCTATTCACTATCACAGCTACACTTGTTCTAATCACTCTTCCACAAGAAGAAACTCTTCCAAGAAATTCTTAAGAAGTTCAAGACATGACCGTGATAATGAATGATTTAGTTGTGTGTTTGTACTAAGTATCATCTCTGTTCTTGCTCTTAAACGCTTGCCCAAGATATCATAATGACGAGTAGGATATGGATGTGATAACTTAGTTTTTCATTTGCTTTCTATTCATTTGCTTTCAATTGCATACAATTACACAGTCAGAATTGTTCTACCCCTTCCAAAAGAAGGAACTCTTCCAAAATATCACTAATGATGAACAAACAGATTGTGTAACTTCATAGAATAATGCATGTTAGTATAGTTAGAATGCTCCGGAGTTTCATTGCATTTAATTCATGATCAGTTACTTCATTTCAAGTTTGATGATGACTTATAGTTCAAGCATTGTTCTAGTTTAGTAGCATCTTAGGTTCATTCTTAGATTAACTCATTGCACTTGCATCTCATATTCAAATTGTCATCCATTGCACAATAGATTACTCTATTTGTTAGGATTAACAAGACAACCTTCATTATTCACAAACATCTTCTTGTTCTAAAAACTACAACTGATCCATAGCCATAGGAACAGAAGACAACATCACTATAAGGTTTGAAATCTCTTTGCAATCTCCTCATCATTTTATAAACAGAGCTCTTCCTCAAAAGAACTATTTTGAAAAAGAAACCAATAACTCTTTGAGTAAAGGTTCTGTGATATTCAATTGAATTGCAGAATAGAACTAGGAATTAGTCATAGAATAGAAGAGCTTAGGACAGAGTATTGCATCATTGTAAGTTAGTTGTTTCACTGTCTATGTAGAGAATTTGCATATTTAGTGATAATTTCTCAAGATTAGTTTGTGTCATTTGTTTAAAAAGTCATTATCAAGCTTTTGCTTTTATTTAGTCATAGTTCAGATTCTGCTTCAGTGTTTCCAATTGCATTTGCCATTCCACACATTAGATTTAACTCTGTTTTGACCACCAACTTCTTTTCATTAAGTTTTCTAGGCAGTTTCATTGTAAACATAAAACATCAAAAGACCAAAAACATCACAACACACTACACACAACGCACTAGGAAACAAGCACCTAGGTACATATGGTACACTTCACTTCAGCAGTTTACAAATCCTGGTTGACAATTAAATGAGCTCAATTTAGGAGACTAGATTGAGACCCAACAACATGCTCAGCCATGATTAGGCTAGATGACTGAACAAGACCTTCTTTTTTGCATCAATAGTGGCATTTAGGCTTGTACACTTTCAATATTACTATTTTTTGGGTATGAGGCTGTACCTTCTTTTCAAATTTGCCCTCTTTTTCCATTTCTATGTGTTTTTCATTTTTTCTCAAAACAATCTGAAACTAAAAAGATACTCATAGGGCTGAGCTTATTTTGCATGCCTATCTATCCTAATCTAACCTATACATGATAGAAATTTATTTGGTGAACTCTCTTTTCCAATATAACCAGTCAAGTAGATGATTGCATGGGTGATCTTATTTTAGCTTTGAGAATGCTGAAGAAATAAAAAGGCCAATTGCCCCTCACTTGTGCTTGAACAACAATGCCTAAAATTCTCTTTAAACCTTGCATCAAACTGTTCTTGGCAGAAAGCACTCCTCTTTTAGATTTCTCAAGGAAAACAAAAAATGGATCTTGGAATGATACCTTATCTTGAGGACTTGAGACATAAGCTTCATCTAAGATTACTCCTTCTTCCACTTGGCTATGTTTGGGACTTTTTTGGGAAAGAAACTCCACTTCTTCATTATGATCATATGAAATGGTAGATTCATCATATGTGGCAACGTTATCCTCTAAAAAACCTGATGTGATTTGATAAAGTGGGATGAAATCTGTGTGAAGGCCATCATATTGATGAGCAGGAGCACTCTTTGGCAACATATCTTCTTGAGAAAGAAGTGCGTCAACTTTCTTGTGATCATCAATTTCCATGCCTTCATCTGCAATTTGTAATCCAAAGGAACTTGGTGACTGCTTATCTGGAGCTGAGAAAAGTTCTATGTCATAAATTATTTCCTCAACCATTTCAGGAGAAGGCTTCTTATTTACAACTGGTTCAAGAAACTCATTAGCTTTCCTAACCTCATCATCAAAACTGATAGACTGCTGATTTCCAATCACATGAAAACTATTTCTGATGGACTGAAGTGAAGTAGAGCAAAGAGTCAGAGACTCTTCACTTACTTCTAAACTTTCAAGGCTTTCCTCATCAATGTCATAGGTGACCTGTCTTAGCTAATTACTGCTTTCAAACTGATGATAGTGAACTTCATCCCACAAATCAACTACTGATGGCTTTGCAAGGTTAGCTTCTACTTGGATATGATAATCATCAATATATTGATCAAACCTTGGAGAATCATTAATATAAGTAATGTCACCAACCATACATATTGGAATATCAGATTGTTTCTCTTCGAATTGATTTACAAATCTATTTTCTGACTTATGGTATGCAAGATTAGCAGGAGAATGATCAGAAAAGTTTTGGTCATATGAAGTTTTAGAGGCTGTCAGCATGTTTAGAAGCTGATTTATTTCTTTTTCGGTTAAAAAGGAGGCATTTTTCTTTTTCCTTGGAAATAACTACAACAATCCTCTTTATCTTGTGAAGGCTGATTTAGAGGCTGAATGTCTTCTTGAGCCTCACCTAGAAGAGATGATGAATCATCACTTGTGTTTTTATAGGGTTCCTGCGGGTGTTCTTTCATTTTTTGATTGGTTTCATCCTCTATCAAATCTTCTTGATTTTTGTGATAGTTACTTTGAGCATGAGATTCATAAGTTGCCTCTGATCGGTTCTCAGGGTGCCAATTTCCTTTTAAAATCTGAAATGAATTGAAGCATAAGGGTAGAGACTCTAAATGTGTTATCTCCTCCTTTATTTCAGATTTGATTTCATCCTTAACCAAATTTTCTTGCTTTATGTGAGAGTTATCTTGAGCATGGGTTTCCTGAATAACTACTAAGAGATCTTCAGGATGCAAATTTCCTTTCAAAAACTGAAAAGAATTAAAGCACAAGGGTAGAGACCCTAAAGGTTTTGACTCTTCCTCTATTTCAAATTTTTTTATTTCAAGATGGCTGATTGTTTCTTTAGGGCACTCTTCTCTATTTTTATTTGCAACTTTCTCGTGATGCTCTCTGAATAATGAAGCACAAGATGTAGGAAAGTAACTAGTACCTACTTGGCAGCCTTCTTTACTCTCTTCTTTGCAGTCTTTCTCATCATGCATATTTTGTTTGTTGTTCTTGTTTGGTAGTTATTTAGTTTGCTTTTCCCAAGGAAGAAGTATATGTTGTTTTGAATAAGCAACGCCAACCTTAACCATGTACCTTTCCTCTTGCCTGTCAAGTAGATGCATCAGTTTGATAAATGTATCTATCAATATCTCTAGTTTTTCCTCTCTATTCATACTTGGATCCATCTTTGTTTATTAGAAAGAGGTCATTGCATCTTTTCAACCAGTTTAGAGTTCTCTACCAGTGGAGTCTTTAGGTCTATTGAGGATTGTGGAGTCGCAAGGTGGAAGATTTGAACTTTGCTGTCCACCATCAACATGGTTGGGATTGCTTAATGCATTCCCAGGGGACTTTATAAGAACTAGTGGGGTAATAGGCCTACTGGAGGCTAGTGGAGTCATCAGGTGGATATTTTTAGTTGTTTTGAAGATAAGTGTCTATGGTCCACCACCAATACTGAAAAAAAGACAATCTAGAAATGTTTTGGGGTTTTCTGAGTTTCTATATGTAGCCCTAAGGTTTGTAAGAGTGTCCTATAGCTGAGTCATCAATTTGCTAGGATGATGAAAAATCTAGTTTCTACTCTTAGGCTATTAGTTCAGTTCTTTATGATTTGACAAAGGTTCTGAAGTCCTAAGGGATACCTAGGATGTTTTTTACTCAGGATCCCACCGTGATCGCCATTATGTTAGTGTGGCGATGAGGTGGCAGATGAACCACCAGATACTATCAGTCAAAATTGAGGGTCTAAAGAGTCTTAAAAGGTTTTCAGATAATTATATACTCATAGAGTCCCACCGTGATCGCCATTTATGTTAGGGTCTCGTGATTTGGCAGATTAGCAAACCAAATGACAGGGTAACATCAGACCAGTCTTTGGAGTCCTAGGACCTAGCCTTCCTGGAATCAGAGAGGGCTCTCTCTATTGTGTGAAGGATGTGAAATTGTTCACTTCAGATGATTGATTTTAGGCTATTTTTTTAAGTATAGTTTGTTTTTTACTCAGAGTCCCACCGTGATCACCATTTATGTTAGCGTGGCGATGAGGTGGCGGATGAACCACCAGATACTATCAGTCAAACTTGAGGGTATAAAGAGTCTTAAGAAGTTTTCAGGCAATTATATACTCATAAGGTGCCACCGTGATCGCCATTATGTTAGTGAGTGGTGGGATAAATCGACAATATAGTATTCTTAAGGGCTGCTGAAATGTTTAGGGAAGTCTAAGTTTATTTTTTACTTAAAGTCCCACCGTGAGCGCCATTATGTTAGGGTCCCGTGATTTGGTAGATTGGCTAACCAAATGACGGGGTAACATTAGACCAGTCTTTGGAGTCCTAGTACCTAGCCTTCCTGGACTCAGAGAAGGCTCTCTCTATTGTGCGAAGGATGTGAACTTGTTCGCTTCGGATGATTGATTTTAGGCTAGTTGTTAAGTGTGACTTGTTTGTTTGTTTTGGGTTGGGGTAAGATGGTCAAGTAGGATAGGTGGAATGAGAGAATATCAAATCAATAGGGCTATGGGGTAGATGAAGTCGAGGGTGTCGAAATGGTGAATCAGAGTGTATTGTAGGGCCTATTTAGCAAGGTTAATGGATCCTTAAGTGATGATGAGGTGTAATGAAAATTAAGTTTGGGAAAAAACTAAGAGATCTTAAACATATATAGTCTGAAAGCAATAAATCACGAGATAGGGAAAACCATTAATCTCTATGAACAATACTCAAACTGATAAACATGTAAGATGAACAATCAAGTGGTACATAGAAGCATTAGAACTCCTAACTTTAGAAATCCACCTTCAGATTTTTTGAGAAAACACATAAGATAAACAAACAATTCAATACATGGAGAGGGAACTCCTAAAAATCATATATCAAACTATCAGGAACACTGAAACAAGTTGATGAGTATGGGCAAAGGGCAAGATTGAAACAATACCTCTTTGTATTAACCCAGTCAATCAATATTCACTAGAAAAGCTTCATAATAAGTTTTTAAAAACTTTAAATAAGAAGGGCATACCATGAATCATATTTATAAGCTAGCATACTAGTCATTCATGAAAAAAAGAAAAAATTTTAGTGGGCCTAAGGAGCAGTCAAGAATTCCTTAAGATGAACTAAAAGAAGAAAACATCAAAACTATAGCAAACAAGAGGTTTGAGGTGCTCCCATGAGCATATCTCAACCTATAATTTTCTGATCTATATAAAATAAGCAGACTGAAAAACAATGAGGACAAGAAAACACTAACAAGTTAGAAAAACATCACCATTCACCAAGCTATGGAATCCTGCAAGCAACCTTCTCCAACATCAAGCCACACAAGCCATTCATTCACTTCATAAAACCAAATATCTTCTCCAAGCTCATAAACCATGTATTTATCTATAACACATCAATTCCCCAACTGATTACAATGAATCCTCATGGCTTATATAACAAGTAAAGAGGAAGAGAGCTCACTATATCATCATGAAGCCTATTGGCCAAAAACAAATATCCTAACTTGTCCTTGAGGCCTTGCAAGGTCCAAGGCACAAAATATCTTCCAAAATATATTTTCCAGACTAAAATAGAAAAAAAATTGACTTTTAGGCACTGAAATACATGATAGAAGTTTCCTAACGCACATTTTCTTAGTCATCACACAGGAACGCAACACTCTGTCACAAATTTTGAAAATTTTCCAGGAGCGCAACACCAAAAAAGGTCTTTTTGCAATAGAGTTTTGGAGGCCTTTCCGATGTCAGAAAAGGCTCTGTGATGGCCCGTTGGAAATATATGGATGTATAATTTCCAAATATACCTTTTTTTACTCAAATTGACCTCTAAAAGCTGCCCAAAAAGTGGAAAAAGTAAAATCTTCCAGGAGCATAGCACTTGCTCAAAAAATAGGGCAGAAAGGTGAAAAATTGGGTGTTTTTGACCCTTTTGGGGGACCAAAACAACTCCAATTGAGTTGAAAATTGGTGAGCATACTCCTCTCATTATGGGGAATAGAAAAATGTAAGCTGATCCCTCTGAAAGTGCTCTAGGAAAAAGCGCAACACCCAGGGTGCTGCGTTCCTAGGCTTAAAATTTTACAAAAAATAAAAACTTGTTCAATTTTGCTCAAATTTGGTGAGTGGGTCCCTCAAGGGTCCTTGAAGACCTGTAGTGAAGCTTGAGCCAAAATTCCAAGCCTAGCTTGGTACTTTCCATCATTTAGTGCCGGGCCCTCCCTTTGGGTAGTTTTGAGTTTTTTCCTTGCAAAGTGATTTCTCCGTTTGTAATGCTCAGTCATCTTTCTTTGAAAGCTCAAGTATTTGTTGGCCTTCTCCAATTTAGCCTCTAAATGTATATTTTACCTTTCAAGCCATGACTCTTTTTTATGCTCAATTTCCAAGGCGAGGAGCTCGGTGAGAGGAAATTGTTGGGCTTGGGCTGATTCTTCCTCTTTCTGTTTTGCCAAAGCTCTCCTAAGACCCATAGTCTTAGGTCTCTTTCTAGCTTGCCCTTCTTCCTCATCATATTCTTCATAGGCGCCCATGTATTCCTCCAACTGCACTTGTGACCTTTGAGCTTATTTCTTATATTTTAGCGTCCTTATTTCATAGATGGCTAGTTGGCCACTCATCTGCTTTTTTTTCACTTGTATGAAATGAATAAGATCTTTTGACCTTTCCAACTCAACCTCCAAGTCTCTAATTTGTGCATTCTGGTCCTGTAGGAGAGAATTAACTATCCTTGTTTCATTGTCCTCATCAGTATCTATGTGAATGAGTTCAAATTCCCTCTCTTCCTCATGATTACTTTCCTCTTCTTCCATTGTTTTCTTGCCTTTGTCCTTTGTCGGCTTTTTACCTTTGTCCTTCATTTGAGTTTTACCCTTGTCCTTCATTTGTTTGGTGATTTTGTCTTTTACTAGTTTTGAGGAGGAGTGCATGGTACCTTGCCTTTTGGAGGCAACAAACACATGCCTCCTTCCTCTCTGATAAGTAATGGTGAAAGGTGCCATAAACTCTATTTGCAAACTTTGATCATTGACAATATTAGGACTATCTCCTCCTTGAAAAATGCTCTCTGGGTGTATATGCTCCCTGCCTTGTTGCTAGTTGTACTTTGGATCAATATTTTTAACATCTTTCATGCTTTTGTCACTATCAAGACCCTCAACACTACTATGCTCTCTTTCTGAAATATCAGAGGCATCTGTGCTTGGTTTGTCTTCACTTTCATGAATATCCTCCTCCTCACCCTTTTCATTATTGTTTTCACTGCCAACCTCATTTTCTGCATCACTGCCTTCATTCTTTGGAATTTTGTAATCATCTCCTTGTTTATTGAAAACAATTTTAAAATCTGTCTCTGGGCTGCCCTTTTCATTTTGGTCATTGTCATGGCTTTATTTTGCTTCCTTGCCATTGCCTGTTGTAGTGTTTCCAGTGTTATTTCCATCTTGAAAAGACTCACTGACTGGACTTGTTAGCCTATCATGGGATTTAGTGATTAGAACTTTGTTTTCTTGAGAGGCTGCCTTATTTTCTGTGTCTTTACAGCCTTCTTCTTCATTATGAGACCCATCGCTTTGGCTTCTTTGACCATCATCTGTATCACTCCTTCCACCTCTATTTTCTCTTCATCTGCATCCTTATTCTTGCTACTTCTTTGATTGTTTTTCTCTTGGCCATTGCTTCTTTCTTCTTGGCCATCTCCCTTACTGTTTTGTTCATGATCATCACTCTTTCCCTCACCTTCATCATCCTCACTCTCTTCTTCATCATCTCCTCCCTCATATTCATCATCCTCACTCTCTCCCTTACTGTTTTCATTATCTACTTCATCACTCTTTCCCTCATCTTCATCACCCTCTCTTTCACTGTTTTGTTCATCTTGATCATCATTTCTTTCTTCAAGGCCCTCTCTATTTTCTTCAAGGCCATCACTGCTTTCTTCTTGGACATTTCCTTCTTCTTCATTTTCTTAGGCATCGGTACTGTTTCGAGCATCGATTAGGCAGCCACTCCTGCATGCCGGGCAAGACTGGAAAAATGCAACACCCACCTATAGGCGCGCAGCGCTCAGAAGAAATTTTCACTGGTGGCAGCTACAGGCGCGCAATGTCCACCTACAGGAGCGCAACACCTAAAGATTTTTTCCCGAGGATGCCCATGGAAAACAAAAATTCTTCACTTTGACTTGCAAAATTTTTAAATGAGGGGAAAAAGGATCTATTATAGTATTTATAACATTATTTTCAAATAATTAAGCTCTAAAACCCTCTTTCTAAAGTCCCCTTTGCACTTATTTCTTTTTGCATCCTTTCCCCTTGCCAATGTATTTTTACTGTTCTTTTCACTAATGTTTCTTTTTGCAACTGGTTAGTTTATGGGACCCATGATGATCCCCTACTTTGTCATGAACAAAAATCATTTTTCCTTCCATATCCTTGAAACAAACCTTTGACTTTTCCTTTGTGAAATTTTAACTATCAAAGTTGACTTTTTGTTTCTTCAGTGCAATGGCTAGAGTGCCCCAAAATCTCATTCTTCAACCTTTAGACCTTTGAATTTGTCTTTTGATCCAGTGGAGTTTGTGTATTTTTAACCAATCTTGGAAAATAGTTAGGGATCCTTTGCTGTTGATGAATGATCCAGTAAGACAAAAAAGGTTGTCTTCAGAGTTTTTATTTTAAAAGGGAATATATATTTGAATTCACTTCTAATGCCCAATAAAGTCTGCAATGCTTATTTTGAGGGTTGGAGGGAATCTTTAGGCTTTGTAGCCCAAATAAATTTTCACTGTTTGGTCACAATAGTCATATATTTTCATTTTCAACCAAAACACACCTACTTCTTTCTTCATGAGTGTGATTGTCTTTCTTGATGTTGGTTTTAGTATTTACCTTTACTTTATGGCTCATCCGATAACTTTTTGGTCTTGTTGCAGGAATGTGGAAAAGGGCAGCTGTCCCTTTACCAGCTTCATGATTGAGGCCAAAATCCTTTCCAATGATCTCTTTGCTATAATGCGCCATGTTGCTCATATGCCAATGTCCTTTTGAAATTTACACAGACCTTTTGATGAGTAGTACCTTTACCACTTATTATGAGCTCTTGATCTTCCCTGTAGCCTCTAGCTTATTTTACCTTTTTATCAACTACAAATGACTTCATGAACTCTCTTAGGTGTATTTATTTGCATTTGTTTTGCTTTAGACTAATCTTCAAAGCATTCCTGCAGAAATGATTGGATATGACAGTCTATTCCTTTGCAGATTTGCTGATGGATCAAGAGGGTGCCCTTGGAGGTTGCTCAAGTACATATTTAGATAATGATAAACCTCAACCCTATGCTCTCTTGAATTCATCTTTGACTTCCTGTGGAAACAATGAAATGAGAATCATGATGGCGCATGACCTAGGGAAACCTAATTGACTTATTTGCAAGGTCTTAGAATGGGTTTTTTGACTGAAAGTTTGAATCAGGGTTTTAAATGAAGATACAGGGTTTGGACACTCTACCTATGCACCACCATCCTAGATAGCTAGAAATCTTGTTTTACTTCAAAGGGTTTTTTAGAAAATACCTTTGAAAACACCATTACTTGAGGTACATGGTGAATAGGGGAAAATGTTTGGTTGAATTGGAGAGACAAGGGGTGAGAAATAAAAGGCTTAGGAAAAAAGAGACAGAGGGTTATAGGAAAGGGTGAAAAATATAGAGAGAGTGAGGGACACTAGTCCAGGATGGGGTTTTATCTGGATAAACAGATTGGCCATGCTTGAATAGAGAGGAGGGATAGTGGAAATTTTCTCTTTGAGGAGATTTCTAGAAGACACAATGATTCTTGAATTTTGATTTCTAGAAATATGAGACAAAGCATCTAGTCATCTAAAACAGGTGAAAATTACTGCTGACTAACAACTATCACCCTCCGAGCGAGGGATGGCCACTCTTCCTAGCCCCTTGGAATGTTCCGCAATTATCCCATTACTCTTACGGGAAAGACTATTTCTGTAGATGTAGAAGTCATTGATTCCCCCTTAGACTACAACATTTTATTGGGTCATAGCTACACTTATGCGATGCTTGCTATCCCATATGCAGTTCACCGTAAGATGTGCTTTCCTCACAATGGAAATATTGTCACCATGGACCAGTTGACATATTACGAACCAAAGTCTCAGACCTCCCCTGAGTCCGTCATCTCTTCGGTGGCCAATAAACAAATAGTCGAACCTCCAACCAGTGTTTTGCTCGGAGTCTATAAATATTCCTCTTTGATTGGTTCTTTCCCTAGTCTCTCTCCTCCTATCTCTGACCCCAGCTCATCGAATGTTTGCATGATGCAATCATCTCGGTCCGAACTCAAACAACTTGATTCGAATAGTCAGCAGCCCCGCCCTTCGCAACCTACTCCTAGCACCTTGAATCAGCCTTCACGACCCCCTCCTCAATGCCCCTCATCCGTAGCTGGTGTCCATGAGCCTATCTACCCTCCTAGAATAGTTCCCCCCAGCCTTAACCATCTCGGAGCCGTCCTACCTGGCCATTACCCCTCCGGTCAGATACCGTTTTTTACTCCCCTTCTTGGAGTATTTTCAGTACTTGTTTTGGCTACATTTTCTCTTCCTAATGGGGATCCTAGTTTGATACATTGATCCCCCAGCCACTATCCCACCTGGTTAGCCCAAACCTTATACTGCTTTAACCCTAGTCCAACCGGTCGCCATGACACCTCCCTTTGCTTCGGTGCCTCATCCACCTCAACAGGAACCTAATCCTGTTGCGAAAGCTTTGGGTTAGGGGGGAAAAGCCCACAAGAAGGCACGTAAGGGAAAGGCCGCCCAAAGAACCCTTTCTCCTCCAGAATTAGCACCTCAGCTTCCATTTCCTTATCAAGCCCCGCAAAAACAACCACCCCCCCCCAGTGTTAGGTGTATGCACAGCAGGGTGCGACTAATCCTCCTACTTCCAAAAAGAAAAGGAAAGGCAACCAAAACCAATTTGCCCCAGGTAATCTAGGAAAAAATCCCCAAGGGAATGCACCTAACACTACAACCCGACAATAGTGCACTCAACCCAAGCAGAACAGGCTTGTTCTCACGAACAAACCTTGTTCTTGTTGCAGTGTCTATGGTCACTACACCCATGGTTGTCCTCTTTTATCTCAGATGCATCAGATGTGGGAAGCTCAAGCAGCATCCCTGGACAATAAGCCTCCCCTTCGGTTCCTCCCAATGCTGCCCCTATCCAGCCGACTGTGTTTAGCAATCATTTCCCCCAGCAAGGATTCATGGCTACCCAACCCCCTAAAAGTCAGGCGGTCTCTCAACCTCCTCCATCTAGTACCTCTGATTACCAAATCCTCATAATGAAATCTGACTAACCCATTACTGTTGACCTCAACCTTCATATTCAGTCTCATCAATAGAACAAGCGCCCTGCTACGTCTGCTACCAAGCCCCCTTCTTTTGGTCCCACAGAGCCTCTTTCGACACCCAATGGTCCTTTACTGATCCCTCAGCCTAAGGAAGAGATTCATACCAAAATCCCTAAGGGACCATTATGCCAAAACGCTGCTTCTGGTAAAGCTTCCCACTCATATAGTATAGTAGATGAATTGGCTCAATCCCCTGCTACCATGTCAATGCTGGAAGTCCTCCAGTCCTGCCCTTCACAACAAAAATCTCTACTAGCTGCCATGGGTGCTATGGATCCTTTAGATAATCGTTTGATTGTCTTTGATGTTGACTGGTCAGAACATCCTCCCGTTCCTACTTCTGTTGCCTTCCAAATCCCTGTCAATATCTGGAATGCCAACGTTTCCCGTTGTATCATTGACGAGGGGGCATCCACCTGTGTGATGTCCGCTTTGGTTTGGAAGAAACTCAAATCTCCTGAGTTAGCCCCTTCCACTATCACCCTCCGAGCGAGGGATGGCCACTCTTCCTAGCCCCTTGGCATGTTCCACAATTGTCCCATTACTCTTACGGACAAGACTATTTGTGTAGATGTAGAAGTCATTGATTCCCCCTTAGACTACAACATTTTATTGGTTCGTAGCTACACTTATGCAATGTCCACTATCCCATATATGGTTCACCGAAAGATGTGATTTCCTCACAATGGAAATATTGTCACCATCGACCAGTTGACATATTACGAACCGAAGTCTCAGACCTCGCCTAAGTCCATCATCTCTTCGATGGCCAATAAAAAAATAGTTGAACCTCCAACCAGTGTTTCACCTAGAGTCTATAAATATTCCTCTTTGATTGGTTCTTTCCTTGGTCTCTCTCCTCCTATCTTTGACCCCAGCTCATCTAACGTTTGGATGATGAAATCATCTCGTTCTGACCTCAAACAACTTGATTTGACTAGTCAGCAGCCCCACCCTCTGCAACCTGCTCCTAGCACCTCGAATTAGCCTTCAGGACCCTCTGCTTAAGGCCCTCATCTATAGCTGGTGTCCATGAGCCTATCTACCCTCCTGGAACAGTTCCCCCTGGCCTTGACCATCTCAGAGCCATCCCGCCTGGCCATTACCCCTCTGGTCAGATACCGTTTCTTGCTCCCCCTCTTGGAGTATTTTCAGTACCTGTTATGGCTACCTTGTCCCTTCCTAATGGGGATCCTAGTTTGGTACATTGATCTCCCAGCCACTATCCCACTTGGTCAGCCCAAACCATATACTGCTTTGACCCCGGTCCAACCGGTCGCCATGACCCCTCTCTTTGCTTTTGTTCCTCAGCCACCTCAACAGGAACCTACTCCTATTGCGAAAGCTTTGGGTGAGGGGGGAAAAGCCCACAAGAAGGTACCTAAGGAAAAGGCCACCCGGAAAACTCTTGCCCCTCCTCAACCTCCAAATCATACCCGCCATGTGATTTGTGTGATGTTGTCGGCCATGCCACCAATAATTGTCTTGAATTTCCCTGTATCAAGCCCATGGTCAATATCGTGTTTCCTGAGTCTAAGGTCCTTGAAGCCTCTATTACTTTACCGACTACAGATAAGAACCCCAAGAATATTCACACCAACCACCCCTATGCTTTGTGTGACATCCATGGCCATTATGCCCACCTCTATCCCTTCCTTAAGCATTACCGCGCCTCTTTGGAGGTAGTTTGAGAATACGAAACTGAACATAACAAGTTTTCCTCTCCGGTTCTCACAAAGTATGCTTTGGTCAAAAATGAGGATATACCCACTCCCATTGACATTACTCCTCCCAATGTCGAGATTATGGAGTCTTCGGCCACCATCCTCTACCTATCATCTTCCATGAGATCCATGGTGGAAGATCCCTATGGGACTTCCCTTTCTGTTTCGCTTGAGCTCCCTTCAGCGATCACCCTAGGCTCAACATCAGTGGATCCATTATTTGCTTGTTCTTCCGGCACCACCCATGATGATGCACATGTGAACCTTTCTTCTCATGATGATGATTCAAATAGCTTTGTCGCGTCATGTGGTTATGCTTCCACCAGTCACCCCATCTTCTACTGTGATGCCAACATCATGGAAGCCTTTTACACCCCTGATTTCATCTTTCTCACCCATAAGAGGAGATGTACCATCCGTTTCTGTGGTGACTTTCGTGAGCTGAGCCCAAGCTTCCACCAAGGCAGCTCCCCCACACCATCTATCTTCCAGTGTGCGGGTGGTAGAAATCTTACCCAAAGCACTCCCTCTAGCAGTGTTTGTTTGATTTCTACCTTGCGCTCTTGTTGCCAGTATTGTTCATCATCCTCTCATTTGTTGTCTTGTGGCACCTTTCAGATGGGGGTCGACACCATATATTGGTTATACCGATGGTGTAAGTTGCTACTCCCAGAATCTAGCCTTGACAGCTTGGGCCATTTTAACCCCCTTGTATTCGCTTGTTCTCTCTAACAGCGTATGCATTGGTATTTCCACCAATAACCAGGTCGAATATGATGCAGTGCGAGGTTTATTAGGAAATTCCCTTTCCCGTCGCATCCTTCACCTTCATGTTCGTTTAGATTCCCTGCTTCTTGTCATGGAAATGAATGGTGTATATCGTGTGCATACTCCTGTCCTTTTTAGAAGATATTTACGAGTGAAGATTTTGATTTGTGAATTTTAAATCATTACATTCATTCATGTACCTAGAGCACAAAATCACTATCATGTAGATAGCATTGCAAACAACATTCTAGATTGGAATTTATCACATGCATTACAAAGTAGACAATAACAATAAACCATAAAAATGATGCATATCCATTATGTGTGTCATTCAAAATGTTTTAGAGTCCATCAACTCTGATACATATGACATGCCCATAGCATGTTACAAAAAATAAAAACTAGGGGCACCACATGCCCCTACATCTAATCATTATTTGGAGGATCCCGAGCCAATGGCTCGGCTCCGACAACTTGTATATCATGCATCCCCTGTCCGAACATCGCCATGTGCCACATGACCCCTCACCACTCCGAGGGTAGACCAATACATGGCTCTATGTGCTGGTCATCAAGATATTTCCAGTCGCGCTCTGAAACACTGGTTAGAAGCCTCTCACATCTACGACGGATGTCCTCCAGGAGGGCAATTGCTTCCTCATTTTGAGGACCCCTTGACCCACTAGGTGCTTTAGCCCCTGATACTATAAGTCATCCCATATACCTGGCCGGTTTCATCGGTGCTGTATCTACATACCAAAAGTGAATGAATCAATACCATATACAATATTTTGAAACTTTAAAATGCACATAAAATATTAACAACTTGTCACTTACCATCGAGCCCCCATGTTCGACCTGGCGACAGTGGCAAGTTTGGGTGCCCATGATAACTCATCCCATTATAGGGATAGTCGTCTATGTATAGTGGTATATGATCCCAATGAGCGAAAAACTAGGGTTAGAACACCCGTCTGACTACCCCACCTCCCCCTCTGCATAGTATCCGCCCCCAGCGGTGCATCCTGGGCTCTCTCGGGCCCCCATCCTGGATCTGTATGTGAGGCCAAAGTGTCGAGATCTTCTCAAAGAAGAGAGAGAACAACACTGTGCCATATGCACAGTGATGGTTCACCTGCCGCTTGCATAGTGATAACTATAATTTCAACGATGACAACATCATTTGGGCCCACCCATAGTATGTCCCATTCATCACACTCTCAACAAGCATCATCTGACCCCCAGTGATGTGGTGGAGCACCTGGTTGCCCAGGATCTACAGCACCGCTGCGGCCACAGCACGAGTCTCTAGCCACTCTAGTCTTCGATTGGTATCTGTGTCCCCTTCACATGGAGAACCAGTTGACAATGGCACTCTACAAACTCCATAATGTTCCGCCCTTGCAGTAACATTGGCTATGTGCTTCCCACCATCGCAAGTGGTGGGAGACCAGTCAGGAAATGCATATCTTGGAAAGTCAACTTGATCCGGTGCCCCTGCACTATAAATATCTCATGATACGGACCCCAATAGCTGACAATATGAGCCAACAAGGGCGCTCCAACTCTCATCAAAGGGTTCGCCACAAACTTCAGAACCCCAAACCTGGCCAATGCAGCACGGACACCATGATCCTCCCAGATCTCAGATCGTAATGTGTCTAGGTCTCTCTCTCTCCAGTTTATCCTCAACTCTGCCATATTTGCACAAAACCATCATGTTTTTCAGTGTACAGAAAGGAAAGACTACATCAAAACCATAAAAACCCAGATCTTAGCAAAAAATAACTCTAAAAAACCCTCTCTCTAACAGGTCACACTTTTCAGTCCATGCCTAGGATAGGTTGTAGTTTTCTTCCCAAAAACTGCTACCTAGGTCACAGATATTGCCCCAAAAAGTGCGACCCAGCCTACTTGCCAACTGGGGTAAACATGTGATGGGAGGCTACTATGATCAAATTCAACTTGCTACGTGACCATAAGGAAGTGGAACCAATGGAAACACATCATACAAACCTTCCACATTAGCAAAAAGACTCCTAGGAACCACCCCAACCATTTAGGTGACTATCCCATGGGTACCACTGAGTTTTAACCCACTTAACCCCATACGCTCCCACAAGCCTGCATGCCTGCATTTGGGAGGATTTGGATGCACACACAAGCCTGCATGTTTGCGTCCAGGGACTAAATTTCCTTGACCTATGCCCGTGTTTGTGGGATTTAAGGCACTTTTTTAGGCCCTTAGCCTAAGCCACTGTTGAAAACTCAATGACAAGCTCATACCTGAAATATAACAACGAAACAATGGGTCCCAAGCAAATATTCGAACAAAGACTTGATTGGACCCCTACTAGCCATGACAAGAATTTCGTCAAACATGTCACAAAGATGTTATATACAGGCTTAAATAACATATCTGAGTATAGGCATCTCATACTTATCTGGGAATCAGTAAGAACCATTGTTGCTACATCACGTTAACTATATTATAGTCTATTTAGGCGTAGATACATTGTTCATTCAATTACGAATCAAAACATGATGTGAGCCATACTTCATCACCATCATAAAACTAAGTAATAACCAATATATAAGTAACATAAATGACAAGCACATAAAAACCATGTAAAACATAGAATAACAAGCATATTTACTCATCAATACAAAAGAAAAAGAGATCTTATTGCCATAGGAAAAATGCAACCAATTCTGGGACTTCCACATTCCACCCGACCATAGACATGGCTGAGCCAAACCTCTCTTCATCTATTCATCCTCATCCATATTCTAAGCATGAATGTGGGATCTCATAAACTAAATACATAAAAACCAAACCAGGGCTTCTAGAGGCCAAACCAACTCAACCTTCAATCGTTGATTCCACCTCATGGTTAGACATCACAATCATTATGGATTGGTCTCTACCCAAGCTGTTCCAGGGCTCTTGAGTGTTTGTGCCAACTAGGGCTTCTAGGACTAGTAACTCAACCCCAACTGTTACAGGGCTTCCCAAGCGTTTTTCCAACTAGGGCTTCCAGGACTAGTAACTCAACCCACCGAGGGCTTCTAGAGAGTTTGTCCAACCAAGGCTTCTAGGACTACTAACTCAAACCACAACTATCCATCGGGCTTCCAGAGCATTTTTCCAACCAAGGTTTCCATGAACTAATAACTCAACCCACAACTAAAGGAACATGAGAACCAACGAGAAAAAAACAATGAAACTAAACCCACAACACCATGGATATCAAGAAATGGAAAGGATAGGAAAATCCACTATCAATATAGGCAATCCTCCATGCCAATGACAGATCATGACCAAGAAACTACATGCATAAACCATGCATGCCAAAACTAGTGAGGAAAAAATACATGCAACTCGATACCTGCAATCAAAACTCGTTGTAGCTGCTGATCTCAATGTCCTCTTACACTTTCCTGCTCTTCCTTTGCCTTCTTGATCCAAATCACTAAGTATGCCACACCCTCCAAGATTTTTCCAAGAAAACTCTAAGTCTCTAAGAGTATGAGAGAGAGAGAGAGAGAGAGAGAGAGAGAGAGAGAGAGAGAGAGAGAGAATAATGAGAGATCCAAAACTACACTGAGAAAAATCTTTCCAACTCATCCTCAAAAGCCTTTTTATCAATGAGGCCTCTATTTTCTTCAATTTCCATTATTTTCCTTCATTTTCCTAATCACATGCAACCTTTGACCATTCACATCCCTTTCCTCCTATTTTCCAATAATCTCATAAATAAATGCCAATAAATGCCACTTTTCCTTGCCAAAGCCTTAGCCATTGACTTTTCCAATTTCATTTAGCCATAATAAACTGAAATGAACACTCACTAGGATGTTTTACCCATCATTTAGCTTGGAATATGTGTCCCATGACCTTCGTCTTATGTTTTTTTACATGGATTTTTAACCAGGGTTGTTACAAAACCCTCTCCCTTGAGGGAACACCATCCTTGGTGTTTAATGACACCTACAAACCAAAAAATTTCTTAAAACAAAACATAATGCCTATGGAGATTTATAACACAACTCTTTGCAATATTTATAATGAATAACCTACTCAAAAGAAAAAATAATCATGACAATCATACAGTGTACTAGAGCTTTATAACACAACTCATTATGGTATTTACAATAGTATACACATATAAAAATTTTCTCAACCAACAAATAAAATGATATGATTCATGTATCAACAACAAGGGAATCCAGAGGCTCACACCTCTAGCCTCAAAGTAGTACCAGGATTCACTTCCTTCCCAGGAAGTCCAGAATCTACTGTCAGAGCCAAAGCTGCATCCAATGTCCAACACTACAATCTCGTGCCACTTGTCCTCTCAGTGAATATTTACCGACTCATTGTTACAAGGCACTCTCCCAATGTGCACCTGATTCCATCTAGAAATTATAATGAACAAACCAAATCCATCCCTGGCCTTCCCTTCTCTACTGCATAGTTCCTCGGGAATTCCAGTGATCCCATTCCATGCAGTCACACACCTTCCAAGTTCTGCTGGCACCCCCATTCAGGTAGTCCATCCCTTGGAAAGGATTCCTCACATCGGAAGATACACAAACATGAAATATCCCTATCTTGAAACTAGTATACTGGTCATAACATGCTCATGCAAATAAATGGACACTATTGGGTACCACTATCCCATAATGGCCCTGCTCCTAAAGTGCTTTACCAACATATTGATGATTATTTCAATCCCTTTTGTTGTTGTTGCTATTTTTTTGCAATCAGTTTCAACCACCCAATCGAGCATTTTTGTGCTTTCATGTACCATGCACATAATTCCCATTAGACTCAAAACAGATTGAAATAAACTCAAATCGCACCTCATTGGTAGCTTGTCAATAAGGTACACTTGCAATTCTATTCACTTCCTATCACAACAAGTCAAACTAGATGTTGATCAAATCGTCATGTATAAACAGATCACATCTAGTTAAATCAAAACACAACCATCATAAATTAAAATCGTGAATCACATGAAATAACCATAAAACATAATCATAAATCACATCTAACCATCATAAGTCAGAATCGTAGATCACATGCATCAGTAGAACTGGAATAAAATATCAATACTTATCCTTCATCTGTCCTTACTTCTGCCTTTGTTCTTTTTGTACACACACCAGAATGATTTCCACACTCGGAAAATACCTAGTGCCTTTGCTTCTCTTCAATCACGCACACATACACATAGTTACCATCGCACACATACAACCACACACGACATACCACACCATAAAATACATGCTCCTTCACCTAACATAAAACACATACACCTACACTCGGTGTACACTATAACATAATACATACGCCTACATCGATATACAACACACACCTACTAAACACATACACCTGCATTTAGGCGTTCATCACAACACATACACCTGCATTTGGTGTACAACACAACACAATACATACACCTGCATCTAGTGTACAATAAAATACATATACATATATCACATGCCCACAACATATTGTGTACGACATGCAAAAAATACCACATGTACCATATGCACAACATGTACACAGTACCATGTGTACACCAGTACCATATGCACAACATGTACACAACACTACCTGAACAATGTGTGCACAACGTCACATGTACACGACACCACCTGCACCACATGTACACAATGCCAAATATACACTGCACCACCTGTACAATGTGTATACAATACCACATGTACACAACAACACTTGCACTACATGTACACGACACCACATGTACTACATGTACACGACACCAGATGTACACAACGCCACATGCACATGTACACGATACCATATGCACACAACACCACATGTACAACATGTACACAACACCACATGTACAATCATGCATACAACACCATATATGCATAACACCATATGTACAACATGCACACAACACCATATGTACATATCACTGCATATACAATATGTACATAGCACCACACATATAGCACCATACGTACACAACACCTATCCAACATGCGAGGAACACCATATGCACACAACACTGCATATCCAACATGCACATGGTATGATATATACATTGCATCGCATATCCAACATGTAAATAGTACCATCTATACCTAGGACTACATATGAAATATAAACAAAACACCTATATACACGTCGTATATACGATATTCATACAACATCATATGTACATAATACTACATATGTTACATGTACACATCACCATAGGTAAAATCACTGAATAGACGACATGCACAACATATAAACAACAATAGTACTACACATCAATAGACCATACATTGACCCCACACAAACCTTGCTTGTAGTGTCTTATCCATGCTTGTCATAGCATGCCACAAAACACACTACTTTCATTCCGATGATGTATCCCTCAGCATAGCCAGTCCATAACATAAACATAAACATAATATAATCATATAATATCAATTCATATCCACATGATACTGAATTTGTATATATGCTAGGGCTAATCTTCCCAGTTGATTCCTCGTAAACCAGGAACCTCTTCATACCATTCACGTGCCTAAGCAATCATTCCTCCATGAGAATGATCCATGAAAACCTTGTCAGACAATGACATAGATACATATATACATACATATATGATAATTAGCATAAAAAAGTCATGATCTTGTCAGACAAAGACATACATACACACATATATACATATAAACATTATCATTAAACAAGCATGATTCATGACGACCCTGTCAGACATGACATACATTCATACATACATACATGCATAAACATCAACATAATCATGATCACAACATAATTACAAGATAACATAAGGTAAAGGTTAAGAGAACTTCCTTTATTTGTGCACAACATGCACAACATTGATAACAATAGTTCCCATCATAGCCAAGGCATCTAACACCTCAGATCCATTCACTTTACCTTTTGTGTGATCTTTCTCGTAATTATTCTGCCATCACCCATTTACCTCAATAGACCCAACCAATCCAACTATCTGTCATATTCTTACCTTCAGCTGCCCTTATACATGCACCGGCTTCATCCGGTTCTTACATTACCTGTTGGCTACCAAAAATATCTCCCCGATCTCCATTAACTTTCCTCTTTCCCAACAAATTCCCAAGACTCTCAAAACATAAAAGGCAAGAACAAGAACAAAAAATAATAAATCCATGAAAACCAATAACAATGCGACACTGCAAAAAATTTCAAGGATTTTCTCCAGACATAAAAAGAACTGCAAATAAAGCGCAAACAAATCATAAAAGGTCGAAGGCACAATACTAGCAACAAACACCATGAATTGATCCCCCATGGGTTCCCAAAGCTTCCAAGGGAAAGCTCAACCCGATCCTTTTTAAAGATTTAATGGCAACTTCTTTTGTCGTGCAATCCCATGCATCATACTGCCATAAACACATAATTGTCAGTGTATCATATACACATACAATAGACCATTTATCTTACCTTGTTATGCCAATACCAAGAATGTTTCCTGCAACTGTTCACACATGTCAATCACATGTTCCAAATATTAAGACATCATATCAATTAACTATAATCAACCTCTACCAAGACTAAAAACCATGTCATAATCAACTAATAGTCAAAATCGTAATACTACAACTATCACCTACTTATACTCAAGTACACATCAGTTATCTCAACACATGGTGTGTTAGGATAACCACCTTAAAACAAGATCATTAATTCATGCAATATTACAGACACATACTCATATGATGCAATAAGTCAAACTTTGAAAAAAACTATAAACATACCATGTTAGATAAATCAACTAGACAACATGATAGACACCAAACTCTCAAACACTCAATCACCAAATAGACGACATAACCAAACAGTGAAGCACCAAGTACATTTCCTAAGAAAAATCATACCTTAATATATCTCAGGGGAGGCTATCTTGTCCACATAATCAATCTAGATTAGCATGATATAAATTCACAACACATCAAATCAAACATAAATAAGGTCATGATATCCATAACCATAACTAGCTAACATGTTCACATCATAAACTCATAAAAAATTTTCATTCATGCATAGAAATCACATATGCACAATCAATCTAGATTAGTACAACCAAGTATCACAACTATATCATCTTATACCTGAATGTCATAACCATAACCATCTACATAGGCCAATAAAACTAGCATGGTACATATAACATTAAGATCTTAAAGGCATCAACACTAATCATCAGGTTAACAAACATATAACAACAACAAGTTAATCATATAACATAATCATCCACAACATATAACATAGTCATTAAGTTAATACCATGCATGACTAACCAACCCATATACATATGATCACACTATTTGACTAACATCTATCTTGTATGCGACCATAACATCAATAGAATGAAATGCATACACATAACCATAATGCATATAACTAAACTAATGAATTGACATTTGTCATACATGTAACCACACCAACAATAAGATGACAAACATGTATATAAGTAACCCTAATTCTTATACCAACCATTAATAAACATAAAATACATGTATGGTGATATGCTCTTACCTCGAAGTCTAGTGCCACAACTTCACTTTGATGATCTGCATCTCCTGCTCTATCTTTGCCAACACATTAGCATCATAGCATACCAAAAATATCATGATGACCTAATTGCATACAATGACCTCATGGAAAACAACCATAACCATGAAAATGCATGCATAATAATATATAGACACTGACATACATAACAAATGCATAACCGACATCCACTCATGGAAACCACATCCAATCACCATCAAATTTCATATGGCGACACCATAGGAACTGTTAGTGTCAGTATTTTCATACTACCATCAATGGTCAAAAATACTCTTTTCATATCATTGTAGGAGTCCCACTTAGAATTTTTTTTATCATTCCACTAGGTCATGCAAAAAATTAATCACTGATGGTAGCCCTAGTCATAAAACCTCACTCTCCCTCAAAATTTCATACTTGTTGGCCCACCTTCATGCCTTGCTGAGCATAATTAAGTCATGAAAGTCCATTTCATCATGTCATTATGTTAGTCAAGTCACCATGGAGTCTGGTTATTCCAGGTTCCATTAGGTCACTAGGTTTCATTTTCCAAGGTCTAATAAAGCACCATTTCATTGCATAAATTCAGAAAATGAATGAGAGTGATCCAAATAATATCCCTTTACCATATAAAGAGGATTTGCAAGCATGATCAATCCTAAAATACAAAAATGTAGAGTTAAAGGGTATTTTGCAAGGTTGAAAAGGTGAATTTGAACATGGAAAAGTGGGTCCTAAGAACTAATTCATTCAATCCATCAAGTATAAATTCAATTAAAACATCAAAGATGCAATAATTTTCTCTCTAAGCCATCAATTTCACCCTCACCTACACTCCATCTACCTCCCCTAAACTTTTCCCAACCCCATCCCTCTCATTTCCTTCACTTTCCTACATACCCTAGCATATTGTTACACTTTTGACACCTTTCTAGGTTAGGGCTGTGTTTTTCCCTTTTGGAGAATTTACCCTCACTAATTTATATAAATTACACTTCCCTACACTCTCTAACATTTATCCCTATCCCCAAAAATTTCCCCAAGAATTTAGACAACCCCTAACCCCTTCATTTCCCTTCCTCTACAAGGTAGTCCTAAATCCCCTCTTTTACCTACACCAAACCCTAATTTCCTCTCCCAATGAGCTAGGGTTTGTTATGGAATCAAAGAAATATGAGAAGAGGAGGAATAAGGGAGGTAATTTCAGCAAATTATTAGGCCATTCCAACTCATAAACATCATGTATCCATCATTTTTCAAGAAGTCATTCCAAGGGACAAATCATTTGCCACATATAGGGCCAATTTTTCTTCAAACTGTGTTTCTAACCGAACATAGATGAATTTGAAAAAAGTGAGATAGGTTTTTGTCCATCATAAGCTAAGGAAGAAAAAAAATCCTTCTTTTTTTACACATTTTTCATGATTTTGGAGAAATGTCAAAAATATAGTTGCTACAAGAGGTTTGTTGCACTTCTCGAGTAACCTTGGAAAAATCAATGTTTCTCCTAGATGGAGTGTCCAAAGGACTTGATTGATAAGTCAAATGACAACTATACAGAGAGATATTTCCAATGCGCTATCCTGATCTCCATTTGGAGATGAGGAAGGTCTCCAAAAGTTTCCTGCAAAAGCACACTGCATTTTTGCACCCTCATTTTTCACTTTTTGACCAGTCTTGGGAGAATTGATTTTTGAAGGGGCTATAATTGATCATTTTCAGTTATTGATAGGTCCATTGTGCATCCAAGAGAGATATATTTCCAGAAAGACACCAGGATCCCAATTTGGACTTCATGAAGGCACTCAAAAGTTCATTTGAAGTTGGCGCTGCGCACCTGGCACTGGAAGGGCACCTTAGGCGTGCAACGCCCTTGGCGCTGCGCTCTTTTTTGAGCCATATTTTGACCAAAAGGGCAGCACCATTGGATGAAAAATGGTAAATACATCTAATAAAACCACTTTTCTAGCCTTGGTTTTCAAAACTAGCAGGTAAAAATGTCAAAAAACAAGCAAAACATCATGTTTCTGCCTCATTTTTGGCCCTGGCACTGCACGCTGAGCAATCTTGGGAGAATTAATTTTGATAGAGAAAATGAGATTAATTTTGAAAAATAAAGGCATATATAGAAATTATACTTGAAGGGCTTTCCAAAAAGCCATCTTGGAGCCAATTTGGACACCTAAAACCCAGTAAAAAACAATCTGCAAGATGGAGGGTGCATTTGCCAGAGGGAGGGCACGCCTAGCAAAGAGAGGGCGTGTTTGACAGTTTGCTGACTTTTATCTTGAAAATCATGATTTCACCTATGTAATTGAGCATGGTAAATGTAATTATGATATGGATAAGTTACCTAGAGGTAGATTCATGATGTAAATGTAATAATCAAAGTCAAATGAATCAGTTTCAATGTAATTAGGGAGGAGTCACTTAGAGCTCCCTACACTCCAGATTTTAGTTCAGAATTTTGTGAATCTCATCCTCAACTTAGGAATTCGACCCCTAAGGATGAGAGAATTTAGTTTTGATGTCTAAATATTCTTTTTCTTCACTCCTACCAAGGGTTGGAATCAGTTGGATGCTATTGTATTGATCAAGGACTATAGTGTAATAAGTTTGGCTAGAAATTAATGAAGAGTTGCAACAATTTCTTTGGGATACCTGTGGTATGAATGTTTGGCATTTTTTTTTCTCCTATTTCATTTGTATGAATGCTTTGTAGCTCATAAACCATTTCATGTATATTATATGATGATTTTCAAGTTGATAGGAAAAATACATGTTCTTTCATGCTCTGTTTTGGGAAAGTCTTCATAATTTGTCCATTTTCTTCAGTTTAGGAAGAATACATCTCCTAAGCTCTTCCTAGCTCCTCATTAGTCTAAAACGATCTCACAAAATTACCTTAAAGTGCTAAGATTTCTACCTACCTTGCCCCATTGAATGGACTGCAATTTCCTTCTTATTTTCCCTAACCTAGCCACCTTGACCTAATCCTCATCCAACAAACCCAATCAAAACAAAACAAACCCTTCTACATTTCATAGCTAGCCTAAAGCATTTTCATCCAACCCTCTTGGCTGTGATTTTTTTGGAGAGATCCCTCTCCGACTTGGTAGGGCTAGATACCAAGTTAAAAGGTTTGTCTGTGGTTACCTCTGTTGGGATTTCTTCTTTAGCCTTAGAGATTTGGTGGAATGATAACATACTGGCATCATTTCCAGGGAGGCGAAAAGAAAAATCTTCATTGGGAAAGAATGAAAAATATCAGATCTAATTTTTGATGGTGAACAACAGTCATATGCATTGCATCATTCACCCAGTGACTCTAGTGTCGAAGAATCCAAAGGTTCAGAATTTTTATGGTGACTCCACTCTTCAAGAACTGGTATTTTAAAAAACTTATTAGTGACTTCATTGTTGTCAAATTGGTTTCAATTGATAAAATTTATGCTCCTATGAATCGAGCTCATATTTGTGGTTTTTCGAACCATATTCCTTGTATATATTGGTAATCAAGTCTGTCAAATTTTAAGGGTCAAGACGACGAAGATGCTAGTTTTCATTTGGTCAAATTTCATTTGCATATTCACAGACTAAAGATTGAGTTTCCTGAAGATTGTCTGATGAAGGTGTTTATGGCTAACTTGGAGGAAAAAGCGAGATCATGATATGAGAGTCTACCATCTGCTAGTTTATATTCTCTGAAGGAATTTCATTCAATTTTCTTTCAACATTATCAAAGCTCTAATTCTTCCTTGTTGATGATTGATAGTTGTTGTGAGGTCTCTGATAATTTCATTGAGTTTATTGAAAATTTGTATGGGGATGAAGAGTGTCTAGATGATGAGATCATAGAAGCCCTATATGATTTTTCCTTGGATGAAAAATACCAGGACCTAGAGAAAGAAATTCCTATTCTTGATCTTGAAAATGAGAATCATCAAGCCAATGTTAATTTCTATAAAACTTGGTTTTCTCCTTTGTCTGAATATGAGATAGATCAGCTCCTGAACAATCATATTACAACCCAAGCTAATGTAGTTTTGCAGTGCTTACATAATAAATAATGTGTTAGTGAAAATTATTCCATCATCAAAAATGAAAATCTGAGTTTAAATGATGAAAATCATGAGATTGACGAAACCATACAGGAAGTTGTTGAGAGCAAGCCAATTTGTGATGATGATTTCCTCCAAGGAGATCAGCTAACAGATATTGTTTTATTTGAAGAGGATGATAGGGTTGTCATGTTTGATAATCTTGTAGAATTTTTTCTGTTTAAGGATGAATTAAAATATGAATTTAAGGAGTATGAGCCTGAGAGAGACAATATGCTAGAGATTGAGTCAGAATTTCTCATGCTTGAGGAATTTACAGCCAACACTCAGACATCAGAAAGTCATACTTCCCTATGCTCTCCTATGGATCAACAACCAAGTGTTCTTTCAGATTAGAATGAAGGGAGTACTTGTATTTTTGCTGATGTATCTCAAGACAAGGTAATGCTTCAGTATTTTCAAGATCCCTTCGACAGTCTTTTGCAAGCATTGAAGAAGATGAATGATTTCTTGTTTGTCAGCATAAGCCTTGGTTTCAGTTTTTATTGTGAGTTGCCTACATGTACATCATTATGCTTGCTCGAGGAAAATGAGAGGAGAACTTCAGTAAGTAGCCATCTCTAGGATTGGTTGCACTGGAAGGATCATTTCACCTAATAAAAAATTGTACAATAGATTAGAGTAGGTTGGTATCATTTCAGTTTGATTTGATTTTGTTTTCAACAACAAGTTTCTTTCAATATTTAGTTTTCTGCAAGTGTGAAGTAGAGAATCTCTGGAGTTCGGAGCTCGAAGTGAAGGCCATGGAGCTTCACTGATTTTCTTCCATTTTCAAAAAGTTCAGTTTTTGGTTAAGCCAGTATTGGGTCAATTTTCAGTCATTTGAGTTTGTATTGAGTTAGTATATTTCTCTGAGTTATTAGTTTTCAGTCAAGTTTTTTGGTTTAAGTTTTGGATTGTATTGGCCCAATGAACAATGCACTGATCTGCAAAATCCAGAGTTCTGTGGTTCTTGACACCTATTTTAGAGATATCATCCCCAATAAGGATGATTTTAGTGTCAGTATTTTCACACTACCATCAGTGATAAAAAGTACTCTTTTCATATCATTTTAGGATTCCCAGTCAGAATTTTTTTATCATTCCACTAGGTCATGCAAAAAATTAATCACAGATGGTAGCCCTAGTCATAAAACCTCACTCTACCACAAAAGTTCATATTTGCTGACCCACCTTCATGTATTTATGAGCATACTTCAGTAATTAAATTCCATTTCATCATGTCATTATGTCAGTCAAGTCACCATGGATTCTAGTCATTCAAGGCCCCATTAGGTCACTAGGTTTCTTTTTCCAAGGTCCAAAAAAGCACCATTTCATTGCATAAGGTCAAAAAAGGAATGAGAGTGATACGAATAATATACCTTTACCATATAAAGAGGATTTTCAAGCATGATCAATTTTCAAAGCAAACAAGACATAGTTAAAGCATATTTTGCAATGTTTTAAAAGTGAATTTGAACATAGCAAAGTGGGTCCCAAGAATTAATTCATTCAATCCATCAAGTATAAAGGCCATTAAAACATCAAATAGGCACTAATTTTCTCTCTAATCCATTAATATCACCCTAACTTACACTCCATATACCTTCCCTAACCGTTTCCCAATCCCATTCCTCTCATTTCCCTCACTTTTCTACAAACACTAGCTTATTGCTACACTTTTGACACATTTCTAGGTTAGGGCTGTGTTTTTCCCTTTTGGACCCTTTCCCCTCACTAATTTCTATAAATTCCACTTCCCTACACTCTATAACATCTATCCCTATCCCCCAAAATTTCTCTAAGAATTTAGACAGCCCCTAACCCCTTCATTGCCCTTCCTCTACAAGGTAGTCCTAAATACCCTGTTTTGCCTACACCAAACCCTAATTTCCTCTCACACTGAGATAGGGTTTGCTATAGAATCAGAGACATATGAGTAGAGGAGGAATAAGGGGGGTAATTTCAGAAAAGTATGAGGCCATTACAACCCCTAAACATCATGTCTCCATCATTTTTCAAGAAGACATTCCAAGGGACAAATCATTTGCCACACATAGGGCCAATTTTTATTCAAACGATGTTTCTAACCAAAAAAAGATGAATTTGACAAAAGTGAAAGAGGGTTTTGTCCATCATACGTGAAAGAAGAAAAACCTCCTTCTGTTTTTACACAGGTGTCATGGTTTTGGAGAAATTTCCAAAATACAGTTGCTACAAGAGGTTTGATGCACTTCTCGAGTAACCTTGGAGAAATCAATGTTTCTCCTATATGGAGTGTCCAAATTACTTTCTTGATGAGTCAAATGATAACTATATAGAGATATATTTCCAATGAGCTATCCTGAGCTCAATTTTGAGGTGAGGAAGGTTTCCAAAATTTTCCTGGAAAATCTCACTACATTTTTGCACCCTCATTCTGCACTTTTTGACCAGTCTTGGGAGAATTGAATTTTGAGGGGCTATGCTTGATAATTTTTAGTTCTTGATAGGTCCATTGTGTATCCAAGAGAGAGATATTTCCAAGGAGATATAATGAACCTAATTTGGACTTCAGGAAGGCACTCAAAAATTGATTTGAAGTTAGCGTTGTGCACCTGACACTTGGGGGGCGTACCTGGCATTGGGAGGGCGCACCTAGGTGCACAACACCCTTGGCACTGCGGTATTTTTTGAGACATATTTTGACCAAAATTCCACCACCATTGGATGAAAAATGGTAAATAAATCTAAGGAAACCACTTTTCTAGCCTTGGTTTGCAAAACTAGCAGGTTAAAATGTCAAAAAACAAGCAAAACATCATGTTTCTGCCTCATTTTTGGCCCTGGTGCTGCATGCTGAGTAGTCTTGGGAGAATTAAGTTTTGATAGAAAAAATGAGCTTCATTTTGAAAACTGAAGGCATATCTATAAAGTAGTATTTAAGGGCTTTCCAAAAAGCCATCTTGGAGCCAATTTTAACACCTACAACCTAATAAAAAACAACCTACAAGATGGAGGGCGCGTTTGCCAAAGGGAGGGCGTGCCCTGCAAAGAGAGGTCGTGTTTGACAGTTTGCAGATAATTTTGAAATTTCACTGAAAATTTGACTTTTATCTTGAAAATCATGACCTACGTAATTAAGCATGGTAAATGTAATTACGATATGGATAAGTTTCCTAGGGTTAGATTCATGATGTAAATGTAATCATCAAAGTCAAATGAATCAGTTTCAATGTAATTATGGAGGAGTCACTTAGAGCTCCCTACACTCCAAATTTCAGTTCATAATTTTGTGGATCTCATCCTCAACTCAGGAATTTGACCCCCAAGGATGAGAGAATGTAGTTTTGATGTCTATATATTCCCTTTCTTCACTCTTAGCAAGGGTTGGGATCAGTTGGATGTTATTTTATTGATCAAGGACTATAGTGTAATCAGTTTGGCCAAAATTTAATGAAGAGTTGCAACTATTTCTTTGGGATACCTGTGGTATGAATGTTTAGCATTGTTTTTCTCCTGTTTCATTGGTATGAATGTTTTATAGCTCATAAACCATTTCGTGTATATTATATGATGATTTTCAAGTTGATAGGTAGAATATATGCTCTTTCATGCTCTGTTTTGGTAAAATATTCATAATTTGTCCATTTTCTTCAGATGAGTAAGAATACATATCCTATGCTCTTCCTAGCTCCTCATCAGTTTAAAACCATCTCACAAAATCACTTCAAAGTGCTAAGCTTTCTACCTACCTTGCCCCATTGAATGGAATATAATTCCCATCTTATTTGCCCTGACCTAGTCTCCTTGATCTAATCCTCATCCAAAGAACCCAATCAAAACAAAAAAAACCCATCTGCATTTCATAGCTAGCCTAAAACATTTTCATCCAGCCCTCTTGGCTGTGGTTTTTGTGGGGAGAGCCCTCTCTAACTTGGCAGGGCTAGATACCAAGTTAAAAGGTTGGTCTGTGGTTACCTCTGTTGGGATTTCTTCTTCAGCCTTAGAGATCTGGGGGAGTGAGAACATGAACTATGACCAATGCCATGCATATGCAACAAGCGCATGGACTACAAACATAAGGAACATATATGCAACCGACTTGAATGCAGGACCAACACATTACCGAACGAGAGTGCAGCCATTTTCTGATACCAATTATTAACATCCTCATCCCACATCTACCCAAGTAACTGGCTAGCCGGGGTAAACATGTGACGAGAGGCTAGTATGATTATATTCAACTTCCTAGGCGACCTTAAGGAAGTGGAACTGACATAAACACATAATACAAACCTTCCACATCAGCAAAAATAATCCCAGGAACCATCCCAACCACTTAGGTGACTAGCCCCTGCTTCCCATTGAATGTTTTACCCACTTAACCCCCAGACGCTCCAACAAGCCCGCACGCTTGCATCTGGGAGGCTATATACACATGCACAAGCATGCATGCCTGCATCCAGGGACTAAATTTCCCAGACCTGTGCATGTGTCTGCAAGATTTAAGGCAATTTTTGATCCAAGTGGATATTGGTGGCCACCCACCTATGCCATTTAGACCCCCACCATTAGTTCTTTCAGTTTTTCAGTTTTAGCACAACTTACTATTTTTAGCAGTTTTTTGGGCCTTGAACTTTTAGAGACATTTGAGGCCCTAAACAACGTTTTTTGGGAAAATTAGGAGCAACATGGAAGTTCCTTAGATTTGTTTCACGTCAAAAGTTGTATTCCTTAGATATATCTTTCTAATGAGGTATTGAGCGTGTAAAACGGAGATCATATGCCAAAGTTACATCCCCGAGAAGTTGATGTACCAATTTACCCAAACGGGGCTCATAGTTTTGGCGCTTCATCTCCCAGGGTTAGGTTTTTGGATGTTTAGGGTTTTCCACTATTTCTCAACAATAAATAGGCCTTCGAGTCTCATTGTAACATAGTTCAGAGGCCTGTAGTTGCCACATCTCTTCTTAGAGATAAGCCTACAAGTGACCTAGCTAGTTTATTTCCATTATGTTTGTAAGCATATTTCAGTCATTTGTTATTAATGAAATGAAGTTTTATTTCCACGGAATATTTGTGCTTATGTTTATTTCTGTATATTATTGCGTTCCTGCATAAATCCGGATCACGTTTTCAGGCCCAGAGCCAAGGCCACTGCCGAAAAATCAATGACAAGGTCAAACATGAAATATGACAACGAAACAATGGTGCACAATGAAACATTCGAATAAGGACTTGATTGGACCCCTACTAGACATGACAAGAATTTCGTCAAACATGTCACAAGGATGTAATCTACACATTAAAATAACAAATCCGAGCATAGGGGTCTCAGACTTATCTGAGAATTTTTAAGAACCATTGTTGCTACATCACATTAACTACATTATAGTCTAGTTAGGCATAAATACATTTTTCATTCAATTACAAATCAAAACATGATGCAAGCCATACTTCAACATCATAAAACTAAGTCATAACCGACATATAAGCAACAAAAATGACAAGCACATTACAACCATATAAATCATAGAATAATAAGCATATTTACCCATCATACAAAGGAAAAAGAGCTCTTATTTCCATGGGAAAAATGCAACCAAGTCTGGGACTTCCACGTTCCACCCAAACATAGACATGGCTGAACCAAATCTCTCTTCAACCAGTCACCCATTCCAAGAATGACTGTGGGATCTCATAAACCAAATCCATTAAAACCAAGCTAGGGCTTCCAGAGGAAAAACCGCCTCAACCTGCAAGCAATGATTACACCTCACGGTTGAACATCGTAACCATCAGATATTGGTATCTACTTAAGCTGTTCTAGGGATCCCAAGTGTTTGTTCCAACTAGGGCTTCTAAGACTAGTAACTCAACCCCAACTACTACAGGGCTTCCAAAGCATTGTCCAACTAGGTGTTCCAGGACTAGTAACTCAACCCACCTAGGGCTTCCAAAGCGTTTATCCAACCAAGGGTTCCAGGACTAGTAACTCAACCCACAACTATCCACTGGGCTTCCAGAGAGTTTTTCCAACCAAGGATTCTAGGAACTGATAACTCACCCCACAACTAAAAGAACATGAGAACCAACCATAAAAAAATATTGAAACTGAACCCACAACACCGTGGCTATCCAGGAAATGGAAAGGTTAGGAAAATACATTGTCAATCTAGGAAATCCTCCATGCTAATGAAAAATCATGACCAAGGAACTACATGCATACACCATGCATGCCAAAAATAGTGAGGAAAACATACATGTAACTCGGTATCTGCAATCAAAACCCACTGTAGTTGTTGATCCCTATGTCCTCTTGCACTTTCCTGCTCTTCCTTTGCCTTATTTCTCCAAATCACCAAGAATGCCACACCCTACAAGAGTGCTCCAGGAAAGATGTAAGTATCCAAGAGTATGAGAGAGAGAGAGAGAGAGAGAGAGAGAGAGAATAACGAGAGATCAAAAAATGCACTGAGAAAAATCTTGGCAACTGATCCTCAGAAGCCTTTTTATCAATTAGGACTCTATTTTCTTCAATTTTAATTATTTTCCTTCATTTTACTTCTCACATGCAGCTTGTGACCTTTCACCTCCCCTTCCTCATATTTTCCATTATTTTCATAAATAAATTCCACTTTGCCTTTCTGAAGCCTTAGCCATTGCCTTTTCCAATTTACTTTAGCCATAATAAACTGAAATGAACACCCACTAGGATTTTTTTACCACCCTTAAGCTCAGAATACGTGTCCCATGACCTTGGTCTTATATTTTTTTACATGGATTTTTAACCAGGGCTGTTACAAAAGAGATTTGATCCATCTCTGCACTTGATAGATTCAGAGTTAAGGTGGATCTAGGCTAATTACTCAGACCTTTGATTTTTAAATTTCATTATGTCCAATGTTCAATATAGGTAAATGTAAACATTTTTCTTAGTTGTTATTAAAATAAATAATAATTTTATTTATCTTATATGTTTTTGGATTTCAACTTTCAAGTCTATTGTCAAGTGGAAAGAATGCATTATATAAATTTCACATTTTTTTATTAAATTCATGTTATTGAGTTAAATATATGTCATTTTCCATGCTATCATGTATAAAAATTGGCTTTACTAGTTTGAATCCCAACTTGATAGGGAGGAAAGGTCAGGATGGAGGCTCCTTAGATTTATGTATGGAGTGTTTTTTTATAACATTCCCTACTACCTTTCTCCACTACCAGCATAAACAATAATTCTAGGGGTGTTGGTTCACTGTCAATATTCTTCACTACTCATTATGCATTCTAAGATGTTGTTAAAGCTTTGCAAATATTGAATATGTAATCACTGGTTGTTTGAATCTATTACTAGAACTTTATAAATCATAAAAATACAATTGATCTTGAAATCTTGAATTATAAACTACATACAATTAAAATTCATTAGTAATATATCTAATTTTAATTCATTTTTACCATTTGAAATTACAAAGTTGTCAAAGTCTTGGTAGTAATGTATCAACAATTCAATGCTAATCATAATTCTTGCAAAGATTGATCTAGATTATATAGAGAAAGAAATGAAAGGTGGGAATATGAATGGAAACATGCACATAGAAATATTGCAATATTGCAAGAGGACACTAATACAATGAAACCTATATTATATTAATGAAAGAAATAAGAAAATACTATAAATTATAGAGCAAAAAAATGTCACAAACTAACTAGAATGATGGTAGCTTATCTATGAAGAGAGAAGTGTCGACTATGCTCATTCAAAAGATGCCATTACAAGAGGCCAAAAATGGATTTTTAACATGAAGTGCTAAGAGATGAAACACTAACCTTAGGATACAAGCTACCAAAAGGATTATGGGCCCATAGGTGGTTAGTTTATATGTCAATTTTATAGGGGTGAAATTTTTGGATGCTAACTTCATTTGGGGCACATAGTATCTTATTGGAAATATCTAAATGAGAAGTACAAATTTTGGTAAGCATGCGACAACCTTGAGCCATCAAATGGCCAAAAAAAATCACGTAAGGCCTTAAAAAGGCCGTAGAATTTTAGGACCTGAAAATTATAGATACAATTATTAGGATGGAGAACCATGTTGAGTTAGTCGAGGAGGTGGGCGGCCATTAATTTCCATCTAGTTCAGTCATCCCCCCCTCAAGAAGCAATGGTCCCCAATGCATCAAGTTCTCTCATTATATGGGGAAACTTTTGTTGAAATTGACTCTCGGTGAGTTGCTTGTCTTGGTGAAGAATTTTTCCCGTTTTAACAACTTAATATAGAGTTTTACTGGCAGGTGCCCTTTGTCTGCCCTTCATCTTGGTGTCCATGATTCGATCCACTATAAGTTAAAGTAATTAGGACTGAGTACTATAAGGGATGATAGTATCTTCAATCATATTTTAATTATTTATTAGATAATTGAGGAAATATCCATTTAATTGTTAATACAATGTTGATATGAACTTGCGAACTATCGTGCACTGTACATACGAGTAAAATATTATTAATTGCTAATTAGATTCTAGGAGTCTAAATGAATGTCATAGAATAATATATTAAAGTTATTTCACAAGTCACCGATAAAACCAAACCACACTTGCAAAATTGATATGGCACACTTCTACCTAGTGGGCTTAGGAAGCTTGTTGTTGTAACCCCCAACACAAGTAGAACACAACACACAAGCAAGAAGTAAATCAAACATGAATCAAGGAGGTGAATTTCTTAAGGTTTAAATGATCCTAAATTCTATAACAAAAATGCACATGGAATGCACGGCTAGCAAGCTACAATATAAGGGAATTAAACCCCAACCTATAATGCAAAATATTGAATCCATAATTATGTTGTAAAGAATCTAATTACATTAAAAAATAATAATTGCAATTTCAGTAAAACAGAGTAAACTAGAAATAAAACAAACAACATATTCCTAAAAACATAGTAATGTACTTATAGATTTGTGAGTTTCATTAATGTAAGTAAGTATGATAAACATAATGATTACTAAGCCAGTTGAAAGATAAAGAAATACTGAAAACTAAAATATATAGTTACAGGAAGAACCTTACTAAGGAGGGGGGTATCTCCTCGAGTGAGGTACTAGTTACAAGAGTAGTATAATGCTAATTAACCAACACACCATTCGAGCAGATAAAATCAGAATGGAACATGATCTTTATAATAAGAATTCATAATGCTTTTTTTTTTTTTTTCTTTTTTCTTTTTTTCTGAATCGGTCTACTTCTATATTGATACAAAATAAGATTACAGAGAGGCTGAGGCGTCAGGAGAGCTAGCCCATGGATGCGGAATTCTCACATTGCAGTGCTGACCATTGACAGACAATACAACTGGTTATTGACCAAAAGTTCGTTTAAAATCATGACCTTGTCCGACTCTAGAAGCAGTTGATGCTTATGACTGAACTGTTGACTGGAATAAAGGACTCTATTCTTCTGACTAAACAAAGACAAACGCTGCCCATGGAAAAAACACAAACAGACACATTGTAGCGCTGGAGCGTTCTCCTGGGAACATTAACATAGATAATAGTATGCCGCCCACGCAGGGGAAACCGGCGATATGACGAATGATAAAGCATTTGATCTTGAAAAATATTAGCCATCAAAAAACTGTATAGAAGAAGGAGAATGAGCACCTCCTTGCTGCCAAAATTCAAAAACCAGCGGGCATAAACCTAATCAAGCATCATTAGTGGGAGAAGGCACCTCTTCGACGACAGGGCACGCAAAATGATTGGGATCATCTTCAACTGGAGGAGGGCGTTCCTTGACTGTAGAGTCACCACCTGAAGGAGCGCAGGGCCCTGCATGCTGAAGCGCAATCTGAGTGGCTTGTCTGCCCGGAACACTCTGCAGACTGTCAATCTGAGGGGAGCAGTGCAGAATTTCATCCCCAGACACCGGAGCCTCTTCAGTGGTGGCCATAACCTGATCAACTGGGTTATTTCGAAGCTTGATGGTAACAGAAGCTAGGAAATTTTGATTTTTGAGCGTACAGGGGTAGTGAAAGCGGGCGGTGTGAAAATGGGCACTGGAGGAAAGACGGACTTGCGCAGCTGAATTGGAATGACCACGACCTTGTCCTCGTCCTCTCCGAGGAGCAGGAGCACGACCATGACTGGAATCTGAGGTATCAGACTAAGAAGCCGAAGAGGGGAACGAGGGCAGGCGATTCGCTTGCCCATGAGAGGAGCCGCGTCTACAAGTCATTCATGGGCGCAAGCGAGGCATGATGTGCGGAGCAAAGAGGGCGGAGCGATGATCAGAAAGGGGGCTGGTGGTCGAATGCAGAGGAGCCACAATGAAAACAGAGGGAGAGAAATTGTGGTTACAATAAGGACTGAAGGATATATGAATTTCAGGCGAAAGATTGATGCAACAATTCAGAGAACAACGATCCCCTGTGCTAGTGCGCAAGCAAGGCTCAACATCAACCAGGGAGCAACAAGTTTGAAGAGGAGGAACACAAAGGAAGTTCAGAATGGGTGCCATGGCAGAGGGAAGATCGAGATAATGAGGAGAGGTTTGCTGCATTAAAGAAACATTAACGTTTTCATTAGAAGTAATAAACACTTGCATTAAGCAAGGGTGGATGGCCGTGGAGATGAACCACGTGCCAATCCACCACATCACCTGCAGATCAATCGTCTTGAAGTTCACTCGCATCTGGGAGAGAGAGATCTTGTTGCACCAGGAGTGTGCAGTATTTTTGGAGTTGTGGGTCATTGGAACTGCTTAAGGGGCCAGAGAAGAATGGAAGATGCTGTTTGACACCCTGATTGGCCAATCTGTCTGCAACCTTATTAGCTGTGTGCCTGATGTGCTTGAAGTTTATGATCCTCAGAGTCTTAAGCCAGTCTTCATTTTGTTCTAATCTGCTTAAAAGCCGCCAACTAGACGCAATATTTGCTACTGAGGTGCCTGATTGAATTCGGGTCGCTGCTTCAATTAAAATTTGAGAATCCCCTTCTATTTCAAGAGGGAAGAAATTTTCAATTTCTGCAATGCATAGACCTTTCCATAATCCTTCTAGTTCGGCTGCATTATTATAATCTCTGCCTATCGAACCATGGTAGATGTGCACAGGTGAGCCTTCAGCATTTCTAAAAATTCCACCAAACCCAACAGGGCCAGGATTACCCTTGGCAGCTCCGTCAAAGTTCAATTTGAAAGAGAGAGGGCTGGGAGGAGACCAACAAAGAGGTGAGTCCTGATGAGGGGAATGATTGGAGCTCACTTGGGCAGAGGAAGAGAGGTTCAGGTTACAATTATGCAAAATATGGCGTTCCTGGGGGGAATTAGGCATATCCGAATCTTGCCATTGTATTAGAGCCAGAGTTTCTTGTAGATACTGCTTAAGTTGAAGCCACAGGGTGTTAAGCGTTGTGCTGATATTTTTGAAGATCCTGCTGTTGCACTCTTTCCAGATGATCCAATAGATGAATCTCGGTAGTAATTTCCATAGCGTGTTAAGAAATACACATTGAAAAGTATTCCTGGGCCAATTCCTTATGGTGTTGACTATATATCCCACACGTCGTCCTGTTCTTCTGTTGCATCGCTCAGTTCTCTCCCATAGTTGTTCAGCCAAAGAGCAAGAGTCCAAGAGATGAGTAATGGTTTCTGCTTGAAGGTTGCAGTTCGGACACATGGAAGGGCCAATGAATCCTCTCTTTTGTAAATTATCCCAAGTGAGGATTCGATGTTTGCTAAGCATCCAGAGGAAGGTTGAGACTTTAGGCCATATAATCGGTTGCCATATTTGGTCCCAAAGCCGATCCTTTATAATCTGCGCTAGCTGATAGAGAAGATGGTATGCTTCCTTGGTGGTGAAGATACCTTTGGGAGTATAGCCCCATCTGAATTTGTCCTTTTGATCAAAGAGTTTGATTTTTCTAAGATTGAGCTCGTGATATATTTCTGCATAGGTTTCCTCCTGCCAATTGGCTTGCTAGGTTTCTGCAGGTCGCCAAATATGAAATCCTTGAGAGGGCTGCTGTTGCCAGAATTTTTGGACGAAGATTTGACCAGTATCCTGCATTGTAGCCCGCCATTTGGGTTTATGAAAGAGAGAGGCTAGTTTGGGAGATTGTTGCCAGGAATCCTCCTAGAATCTTGCTGAGGATCCCGAATGGATTTCCCAAAAACTATGCACTTGAATGAAGGCGCTGTGTTGCTTTGTTGCGTTCCAAATCAAAGATCCAGGGGTAGTCGAGCTAATACGGATGAGAGCCTCCGTAGGACTACCGAGAGCGTATTTGGCATGCCAAAGACGAGTCCAGGGGATGTGAGATTTGGAAATCCAATTCCACCATATGCAGGCTCCCATGGTATTGTTGCTGTGCAGGGGATCCCGGAGCCCAAGCCCTCCTGTTGACTTTGGAAGACAAAATTCCGTCCATTTAACAAGAGCCCATTTCCTATTGAGGCCTGAGGAACCCCAGAGAAAGTCTCTTTGAAGATTGCGGATTTTTTTGAGGACCCATTTATGGGCTACCAAAATGGAGAATAAGTAAAGAGGCATAGCTTGTAGAACGGATTTGATGAGGATGAGCCTGTTGGCTATGTTGAGCGAACGGTAGGTCCAAGAGGAAAGCCTTTGATCTAATTTGTCAATGAGAGTTCTCCAGGAAGCGTGTTTGGCAACAGAGTCAAGGAGAGGGGCTCCGAGATATTTCGAAGGGAGCACCGCGATTGGGAAGCCTAGGATTCTAGCGATGTTTCTTTGAGTTAAAATGGGAGTGTTGAAGAAAAAGAGCTGAGATTTGGAAGCGTTAATGGTAGTGCCAGAAACTTCTGAGAAAAGATTAAGTAAGGCCTTGAAGGCAGAGGCTTCTTGAACCGACGGATGGCCAAAGAGCATATTTTCGTCGACAAATTGTTGATGGGAAAAAGGGGGTTGACCATGGAGGGAGAGGCCTTTAAGTGAGTGGGAGGAGATGGCAGCATGAAGAAGGTGACTAAGACCTTCAGCAATTAGAACAAAGAGAAACGGGGAGAGAGGATCACCTTGACGAATAATACGGGATGGACGAAAGGGCCAGGAGGGGGAGCCATTTAGGAGGATGGAGAAACTAAGTGAGGAAATTAAATTCATTATCTAGCGTGTCCAAGTAGCACTAAAACCAAATGCTAATAGAACTTGATTGATGTAATTCCAGTTGAGTTTGTCGAAAGCTTTTGAAAGATCAAGCTTGAGAATCATACCTGGCTTTTTTAGCATCTTGAGGGAGTGGATCACTTCATGGGATAGTATTATGCCGTCCAGAATCTGGAATCCTTCTACATAGCCTGTCTTCTCTGGTGAGATGAGGAGAAGAAGGAGAGGTTTCAACATGTTTTCCAAAATTTTAGAAATGAGCTTATATATGACATTGCAAAGCGCAATAGGTCTGAACTTGTCTGGAGTACTGGATTCTTCCACTTTGGGTATAAGCGCTATAAAGGTCGCATTTAGGGAGGGAAGAATCCAATGCATCGATCTTGATTCCTCCACAAGCTCCCAGACCTCTGTTTTTATTAGATCCCAGAAGTTGTGAAAGAAATTGGCTGTGAAGCCGTTAGGGCCAGGCGCTTTGCCATCCTTGAGTTGGGCCATGGCGTCTTCCACTTCTTGCTTGGAAACTGGTTGAAGTAATTTGCTGTTGTGATCCTCCATGATGATTCTTGGTATGTGCTGCGTAATTGAGCGAATGGATTGATTTTTGCAACCCTGTGGCTCCTGAAGTATGTCCTGAAAGTAGTCTTTGAATAATTGCTCCATTTCTTCATGCCGCTCCAATCGTTCCCCTTGCCGATTATTGATAAAAGCTATGTTGTTGTGCATGCGCCTTTGAATTGTAGATCTGTGAAAGAATTTAGTGTTCTTTTCCCCCTCCTTAAGCCATCTGACCCTTGATTTTTGACGCCACAGAATCTCTTCTTGTAGTATCCTTTCTTCGATCTTGGCTGAAAGTACTTGCTCCTGTTGTGCATTGTCTTCAGTTCTTCCCTCAGAGATAATGCATTGTTGCAATGTTCTCATTTTCTGCTCCAGAACTCTCCGATGTTCGAAAATGTTGCCAAACTGATTGCGATTCCAAGATTTGAGGGCTTGTTTAAGATGTTCTAGTTTTTGTTGAAATTGGAACATTTTGGCTCCTTCAGGGGGAGTGAAAGAGTTCCAAACATATTTAACTACCTCTTTGAAGTTTGGATGAGAGAACCAGAATGCTTCGAAGCGAAAGGGTCTGTTGCACCTTGAACCTGGACGTGTCCACTCTAGCAATATGTGCCAGTGATCGGAGCCCACCTGGGGCATGATAAAGGTGTGAAAGTCCCCACCTAGATGAATGTCATTATCCAACATAAGGAATCGATCCAGCCTGGAGGCGATGTGCTGTGGTCCCCTTCTTTTATTGGTCCAAGTATATATTCCGTTGGAAGTCTGAAGATCCATTAACTGGTTTCTGTGGATGAAATCTCTGAAGCCCATGCTGTCTCCTTCGAGCCTCATTCTCCCACCTGATTTTTCCTCCAGAGACGAGATCATATTGAAATCCCCGCCACAAATCCATAAGGGGAATCTTCTGGCTGAATTGAGAGCAGAAAGAGTATCCAATAGATCCAGCTTATTTTGGAGGTCTTGAGGAAAATACACGTTGGAAAGGTGACCGTGGATATTGGTCCCTATTAGGTTGAAAGTCGCTTGAATGACGAAGTGAGAGGCGTGAAAATCCTCAAGGTTGAGGACTTGAGGATTCCAAAGGATGGCGAGCCCTTCTGAAGCCCCAGACGCATCCACAGAAACCGATCTACATCCTGGCCAGATTTTGTTGAGGATGTTTTCCAAGACATTGCTGTTACATTTTGTTTCTTGAAGAAAGTCCATAGTAGGCTTATCTTGCTGTATCATGTTTTTTAAGATTATTTGCTTTGCAGGGCTATTGAACCCTCGCATGTTCCAGGAGATGAGCTTCATGAGGAACGGTGGGGGAGGGTTTTGTAAAACTTGGTCAGCTTGGGGAATCTGCCCGAATCTACAAGCATTTCTCCAATGATTATGGTTCTTTGTAAATCCGTTTTGCGCGCTCGCTTTTTTGACTCTTTCATAATTTTTTTCCCATCCCAAGGGCTGCCTGCTTGGATACCTAGACATTTGTGTTGCTGAGCTCTGGCTAAGACTACTTCAAGACTTTCAATTTGCCTGGGGGGTATTAAACTGTATTCTTTCTGGCGGCAAGATGTTTCTAAACCAAGAATGTCCAGATCCCCCAGATCTATACTCTCTGGTTCCTCCTCCATATGTATGATTTGATTTTGTTCTTCCTTGTTTAGCTTATGATGTACCGTGAGTGAAAGAACTGAATCTGTCTCCATGATGGAATCTTTGAGTCCAGGATCTAATTTTGAGTTGACAGTGGAAGTGGAGGCGGGAGTTTGGGTTTGGACGGAGGCCGAGGGAAGAACTGAGGATTTAGGAAGGGGGGTGAACGAGATAGGAGGAGGATCTGAAGAAGAGGGGTTGACTGGAAGACTATCCAGGGTATGAAGAGCAGTAAGAGTTTCAAAGCTATTCCTTGTTTCCGGTTTGTTGGGAATTTCAGACCAAACAGGAGATTTCTTAGCATGCTTTCTGCGCCCAGTGACCTTGATGTAGCCTTCCACATCTTTGCTGGTCTCCGTGGCTGGGGCTTTAGCCTGTTGATTTAGGGGGAAATCCCTGAAAAGATGGCCATGTTCATGGCATTTCCTGCAATGAAAGGGGACATGCTCGTAGTCTATTGTTTGGATCCATTCAAAATCGTCATGAAAAAGACTTACCGAGTCCGTTAAAGCTTTGGCCAGGTGCATAAGGACACAGATTCTGGCATAAGAGGTATACCGTAGATTTTTTGTTTCCTCTTCTACTTTGATAAAAACCCCCAAGCCATTTCCTATGTCCTTCAAGGTCTCCTCGTCCCAGTATTCCAGAGGCAGAGAATACATACGGATCCAAACTGGAGCCCAGTTAAAGTCTTCTTTATCAGGATGGAATCTTTCCACCCATTCACGAAGGTATAGGCCTGCCGAGTTGAAGAAATATGGGTCTCCTTCGAAGATTCAAGTTTTGTCTTCCAGGCAGTGGAAAATAGCTGTGAAGAAGCGTTTGGGGCCGAGCTATAGGGTGACTTGTCCTTTAGGTTTCCATTTGGAGACGATCCACCCTTGCAAGGCCTTTTCAGTGGGCCAGAGACCTAAGAACTTTCCGATGAGGGCGTGATCCCCCATGTATTGGATTCGGCCGTTGATTCGATGGCTTGGCAGATCTGTTTTGGTTCTTTCGGAGGATTTTGGAATGAAAGTTGCTGAGGTGGCTTTTGGCCTGGTCGTCGAGGCGTTCTGGTCAGGTTCATTGTCTGTTGCAGCCTTGGTGCTATCATTCATGTTGTCGACTTTATCTGTTGCTACCTTGGTACTGTCAAGTAGAGTTTCGCTTTTTTCTGTAGCGTCCATGGAGTGACCATTGGGGGTGGCGTCATTTGTAACCAGGGGAATAGTGCCTGGTCTGACAGAGGAATCCGATCTTGCAGAGTTGTCAGGAGGAGCACTGTGGGGGGGAGGGGGGGCTGAGCCCGCCCCTCCAGTGGCCTGGTGCATAGAGAGAGGAACAACCGAAGAGATTGAGGCTTATTGCAGGGCAGCAGAGTGCTCAGAGGATTAGAGTTTTAGGGTTTGCTCAGAAACACCTCATAATGCATATTACACTCAAGAGCTTCTCTCTATATTTTTCTATCCCCCTTAACTAGAGTGGAGATGTGTTTTTATACATATTTATTTCTATCTTGAATTATCCAGAAAATTGAGGGAAATTCATGAGAATATTTAGATTCTCAGGTTGTTTCCATCTATTACAACAATTTGTCCAAATATATATAGAATACTAAACAATGTTGACTCTCTCAGTTGTGGCAATAGAGGAATTTTGAGGTCTAAAATGGGCCTCCTAAGAAAAATGTACAACCAAAATAAAATTTATAAGAAACAATAGGATTCAAGATGATGATGTCAACCATGGGGGATGATTCACTATTTTTAAGTAAAAGGGTAAAAAGATATAAAAAATAAAAAATAATAAAACTGCTTTTTCAACTCGCATTTTCAACTTATCTCCTAAAGGTTTTACTCAAATTTCGAGTGGAAGTACTTGTTGGATGAAAAATTTAATTCCTCATCCAAGGAATACCCATGTTGCATACTTTTGAAGGACTCTGCTACACGAAAAATGAGAAATACATAAAAAAATGTGATTGCAATCACGTTTTTCGTGTATTTCTCATTTTTCGTGTAGTAGGATCCATTGAAAGTATGTAACATGGGTACTCCTTGGATGAGGAATTAAATTTTGCATCCAATGAGTACTCCCACTCGAAATTTGAGTAAAAACTTTGGTAGATAAGTTGAAAATATGAGTTGAAAAAGTAGTTTTTTCTTTTTTCCCTCCAAAATTTGATGATGTAATCAAATATTATTTTATTATTTCCACTATTATTTTATAATTTCCTTAGGAGGCCCATTTTAAACCTCAAAATTCCCCTAATGGATAGGTGAAAAATGGGCCAGTTTCTTGATGTGGTCAAAGTTTCTCTACTGAAAAATCCTTGTCTTTTTCACTTTCCTTCATTGGGTGCATAACTTGTTGGGAAATTAGTTGTCAAGAACCAAATATTTACCAATTGTTTAGTTATGCCAACTACTTAAGAGTTGTAACAACTATGTCCAACACCTAATTTTCAACGTGTTGTAACAACAATTTCCAGGCTAGTTGCAGCAATGAACCTCAGGTAAGTTGCAACATTGAACCTTAGGTGAGTTCTGGCATAAGATGAGCATGTTGTTGCACTGAGCAAAGTATGTTATAACAATAAGATTTCAACATAATAAATGTGTTAAAACATGATGTTGCAACAAGGTTCCTTGACTCGATTTTGTTTAAATAAAAAGGTCAAAATTGTGTCATAGTAGTGTGCTCAAGGGAGTTCTAGCAGTGCAAGGGTGTTGCAATAATGGGGCTTGGTGATGTTGCAACAACCTATGGGACTTGCGGTGACATAGGGATGTTGCAACACTTTGTGTTGTATCAATATGAGGGTGTTGTAACAACACTAGAAGTATTTTAACAACTGTATATGTATATCCCGCTTAAAGTATTTTCTCATGATTTTCCACAAACATAAAGCGAAAAATTATTCCATAAATACACAAGAATAAAAATTAAAATGACACAATCAAAATATGACATACTTTAATAAAAATCACATTCTTATGGGCAAAAAGGGTGACGAAGTGCATGCAAATGGAGAAATATATGAAAAAAGGTATTAGATGAGTGTTTAAAAGATGCTAATTTGAGAACCCATCATGTAATGCCAGTGTATAAAAAATATACCATCGAGATTCAATCCGATCTTATAATGTACTAAAATAAGATAATGAATCCTTATACAATTTGCAGAAACAAAAAACAAGATCACACAATCACATAACATGAAAAAGAAAGAAATAATCAATCACACAACACGTGATGTATCTGGGGAAAGAAACTGCTCAAAACCCCTCTATCTCTATATTGCATATGGTCAAGTTCATGAAACAATACAATGCTATTCCTCACACTGAGAAACCTCTACACTCTACTGACTGTCTCACTCTGATCCTGCTCGAATCTGGCTTGCGATCTAAGCAAACTCGGTCAAGTATTTAACCTTTTGATTGCCTCTGCTTGGCTTAACTTTCTTACAAATTCTTGGGCTAATTGAGCCCCTATTAATTGGGAAAATCCACAATAATGATTGTGCAATACTTTAGGGCCTTCTCGATGACCTCATGCATGACCTATACAATTTTATAATAGTAAAACTGATAGTTCTATTCCCTTTAACCTCAGTCTCAAATGGGTCTTCCTTATAACTGACATGCATCAACTATTTATAGCAAATTATCAGTTAACTGATTGATCACTACTTGTGAATTAGATCATATTTAATTCACTGGACCTCTCACTAGCTCATCTCTCAGATAAAACTAGTTAAAATGATTTTAACTCAATTTCTTGAGTTAACTATTTGCAACTCAAAAATAACTATAACTGGACCCTCTAAAAATAGAAAATTCCTTTGCATGCATCCTCCTAGACCTCTAAATCGAATTTCCTAAGCTAACTAAGTATTCCTGACTTAGTTAACTAATACAAGTTGTCATGAGATGAGATTACAATTTTTCTTTCAATTTAATTAAGTGGAAATTAAATCAAAGTCTCATATGGTATCCATTTATGGGTGTCATTTTCTGGATTTCATTTCTAGATGCCAATTTCACTGTTTATTGTTGCAAATTTCAACACTCCCTATCAACAATAAAGGAATTCAATCTATCCTGATCTGGTACCTTTGGAATGTTCTGCATGCAACACTTCTCTAGTGTTGTTTGCTCCTGCAACTCCTGAAAATGAATAGCCTCCAAAAAAATGAATCAGTATGATGCATTTGTCATTAGAGTCTTTGAATACTAATGATTACTGCATTGTCTACTGAAATCTCTGCGCTGCTTCTAACTCTGCATTCATACCCTTTGCACTGCTGCCAACTCTAATCTGCGCTCTAGGTTCGAAAATATGTCACTATGTTTTTTGTCTTCCTGACATCTGACTACATAATCTAACTGATCCTTCTTGCTACTATTTATTGTGGGCTCCTCATAACCTTCTATCCATGAGACACACCATATCAATATATCATGTTCAAATTTATTCTCTTGGGATTATATTTGCATATTGCCCCACCTCTCACATGGAGGTATGGCTACATGTGCTCCCTCTGCCCATCTAGATCGAAATTCCCCCCTACTGGAGGTCTCTTCTTGAGTGGATGGCTCCACTCGGTCTCCTCTCTACTTCTCCAATTGTGGTTGCTCCAAAACCTTTTGAGACTACATGTTGACAGGTAATTTTTGCTCCCTCTCAACCACCAAGTCACTAACCTCTACTTTGCTCCTCAAATCTTTGCATGCATCCTCGACCTTGAGAGAATACGGGTTCTTGACTCTTACATTGATCTGTTTCACCCATCCCGTGGTGATGAGTCTAAGGAACACCTTTCCTTTTCTAAATATGAAATCATAGCCACGATCTTCCAACACTGCTACAGAAACTAGATTCTTCCTTAGTCCTGGAACATACAAAACATATGTCAGTCTAAGAGGGGAGCCAAAATCCCTCTAAAATGTAATTATACCTATGTCAGTCACACTATACCTCCCGTCATTTCCAAGCTCTATGTTCTGCTAGAGGTCCTTCTCCTCCAACTCACTGAAGAGATCTCTATTCCCTGTCATATGGAACGAGGAAACGCTATCTAGATACCACATGCATCCCATTATAGTGCTGGCCATGCATGTAATGAGAGTAAAATAAAGCTCAAATTGTGAAGCTAGCGCTTCACCTGCTGCAACTGTAGGCTCCTTCTTGATTTCTTTATTTCGTGGACAATTCGAGGCATAGTGTCCGTGCTCGTGAAAGTGAAAACACTTGATATTGGACAAGCATCTCTTGCCCTCTTTGCCTTGGGAATTATTTCCCTTGGATTTCTTTCCTTTTCCCACAAATTTAAATCTTCTTCTTTCTTTGTTCTAGAGGTCTCGTCTCTGGTGCTTTGCCTTATCTCTTCCATTACCAAATCGGACCACAAATGCTCCGTCTTGTAACTTCTCCCTCCCATTCACAGATTCCTGGTAACTATTCCAACTCTTGGGAAGGACTAGAAGTGCTAGACTCACCAAATCATCATCAACAACAATCACCCCAACACTTCCATGCTAATTTCGACACTGAGTGAACTTTTGCAAGTATTTCTGGATTGTGTCACCCTCCTCCATCTTGATATTTCTGAGATTTTAATTCAGTGCCAAGTTCTTGTGGTCATTTTTATTATGAAACAAATATGTCAAGGCCTTCCATATAGCATATGGAGTCTACTTCCCATGGAGACACAAGAAAATATGATCTTTAACTCCCTCTAACAAGATCCTTCTCGCCTTTTCTACCTTCTTCTGCCATGCATCAAGATTTTGAGCATCAGTTGTTGCGAGCTTGGGAATATCAATATATATGAATTCCTTAAACATGTTGTCCTCCAAACTACCTCTATCCTGTTCTTCCATGCTATGTAATTTGAATTTTCCTCAATATCATATTCAAGTCTCAAGCCACTGAAAGACATCTTGATCTGTTGATGGATCCCGAAGAATAAATCTGCAAATTCAAACCTGTTCAAGACAAAACTCTGTTCTTCTCTTCTATTTTGATTCTTGGCACTCTGATACCATTTAGAAAAATCTACCAACAGGATTCAATATGATCTTATAATGTACTAAAACAAGGTACTCAATCCTTCTACAATTTGCGGAAACAAAAAAGACGACCGCACAATCACATAACATGAAAGAGAAAGAAAAAATAAATCGCACAACACAAGATGTGTCTGGGGAAATAAATTTCTCAAAACTCCTCTATCTCTATATTTCACATGGTTAAGATCATGAAATAATACAATGCTATTCCTCACACTGAGAAAACTCTGCACTATGATGGCTGTCTCACTCCGATCCTACTCGAATTTGGCTTGCGATCTAAGAAAAATTAGTCAAGCATTTAACCTTTTTCTTGCCTCTTCCTAGCCTCCCTTTCTTACGCATTTTTGGGCTAATTGAGCCCCTATTAATTAGGAAAATCCCCAATAATGATTATGCAATCCTTTAGGGCCTTCCTGATGATCTCATGCATGACTTGTACAATTTTCTAATAGTACAGATGATAGATCTCTTCCCTTTAACCTCAGTCTCAACTGGGTCTTCCTTAGAACTGACATGAAACAAATATTTATAGCGAATTATCTATTAACTGATTGATCACTGCTTGTGAATTAAATCAGATTTAATTCACTGGACCTTTCACTAGCTCATCTCTTAGTTAGAACTAGTTAAACTAATTTTAACTCAATTTCTTGAGTTAACTAATTACAACTCACATATAACTATAATTTCACCCTCTAAAAAATAGAAAATTCCTTTGTATGCATCCTCTTAGACCTATAACTCGAATTTCCTAAGCTAACTAAGCCTTCCTGACTCAGTTAACTAATACAAGTTGTCATGAGATGAAATTAGAATTTTTCTTTCAATTTAATTAAGGAAAAATTAAATCAAAAGCCTCATATGGTAGCCATTTTTTGGATTTCATTTCTGGATGCCAATTTCACTATTTCTTGTTGCAAATTTCAACATAAAAATTGTTCCATGTCCCTATGAAAATAGGTAGTTAGTCTGCGTCTGAGAGGGCATGTATCTCATGGAGGTTGTTGATAATATAGTCAACCTACCCTACTTCATGGGCATGACAATAATGTTTTATTTTGTCAACCTCCTTCCAATAGGCAAGTTATTCCTTCTTGTACAATGTTGTAGTCTCTTTGATAACTTGTGGAAGGTAACCAGTTCATAAGGTAATGGAATTTGAGGCCTACCCAATGGTTTTTGCAAATCTCAATGCATTTAATATATTGATGCACTCTATTCAAATCCATTACAAGGTTACTAGAGATTAATGGATCATTTATAAATATGTCCTCATGGTCTATCTCCATTTCTGAGTGCAACCTTCTATAGTTGTTTTTGATAATATCTCCATCTGTGCTTTGTAATGATTAATGGCATTTTGTTTCTTTCGGGCCATAAACTCTCCACGTAATGTTGAGTTCATAATATATATTTATGAAGGAATTAAATGAAATACATATTTAAACAAAAACATAAATATATAGTGAAACAAAACTTCAATTAATAAATGCTAGAAAATTGTTTACATGCATAATGAACACAAACTAGCTCAGGAAATGGTAGCTTATCTATGAGAAGAGATGTAATGACTACATGATTTTTGAATTGAGTTACAATGAGGATTTGAGGCCTTTTTATCATGAAGAAACAATGATAAACCATAAACATCCAAAAACCTAAACCTATGAGATGAAGCGCCAAAAGCTTGTGGGCCCCGATGGGGTTAGTTGGAATGTCAACTTCTCGGGGTCGTAACATTGACATACGATATTTGTTTGGAATGCACGATAACCTGTTAGAAAGGCTTATCTGAGGACAAAAAATTTCAACTGAAAACATCAATCATTGAGCCACATTTTCCTATTTCCACAAAAACTGTCGTTTAGGGCCCTAAAATGGATCCGAAAGTTGAGGACCCAAAAAACTGCTAAAAATAGAAAATTGTCGAATTAGGAAACTGTGTTGAAAAATAGGAAACTGAAAAGAAACAATGTTTGGGGTCTAAGTAGAATAGGCATGTGGCCACAAATATCCACCTAGATCAATTCTCTCCCTTAGGAAGCAATGATCCCCATTGCATTGAGTGCCTCTATGAGATGGGGAATCTTTTGTTGAACTTGGTCCCTGGCGAGCCACTTGCCATTGTGCAGGAGCTGGCCTACTTTAACAACCTGATACAAATATATCCTATGTTGGCGAATGTTCTTAATATGTGCTTCCATGACCTAATTAGCTGTGTCTTTTTTAATGCAATCTAGCTTGAGATTTATTGGTGTCAGTTGTTGACTAATGTTTGATGTGTCCAAAAATGGTGGAAAATATAGTTGAAGGTGGTCCACATTAAATACTGGGTGCATGAAAAGGAATGGAGGGATACTTATATTGAAAGATTTGTCACCCATAGCCTTGGTGATGGTGTAAGACCCACATCTGAGTGGTCGAATCTTCCAATGGGTTCTAGCAAGGCGTTCCTTCTGCAAATGCAACCAAACCTTGTCACCCACTTGAAACTTATATGGAACCTGATGTTGATCATGGAGTTGTTTGTACTTAGTATTTGTTTTATCCAGAATATCATGAACCTGCTAGAAAATTTTCTAAATGCGTTCAATAAACTTGGTGGTCTTATCAACTTCAGATTAAACATGTGCAAATTATGTTTGTGCAGTTGCAAGAGGCATTTCAACATCAATTGGATAAAATGGTTGAAATCCCATGAACACCTGAAAGGGTTTGTGGCTAGTCGATATATGGATAGCTATCTTGTAGCTGTGTTTCACATATGGAATACTCTCATCCCATTTTTGTGGAAGCTTAGAGTTGAACATGTGTAGTAAGTGCACTATCATCCTGTTGACGACCTCTGTCTAGCCATCAGTCTAGGGGTGGAATGTAGTCGACAAGGTGAGGTTGGTGTCCAATGATGACTAAATTCTTGACCAAATTGTGTTTAGGAACATTCTATCCCGATATGATATAATGGTCTATGGTATCCCAAAATGTACCCACACTCGTTCAAAGAAGAGCTTCGAAGTGGCTTCTGCTGTGATACTCATCTTGTAGAAAACCTGTTAGTCTCCTATACCAATAGGTGTCATTTTTCATGATTGTCTTGATTGAATTATGGAATATGTTCAAACCTTCTTACTTGAGCAAAGGTGTTCCATATTCTTAAAAAACCAAAAAATCAAAAAAGTTAAAAAATGTAAAGAGGGTATACCCTAAAAGAAAGATCAAAGGGTAAAAAGAATAAAATGGTCAAAAAAGTAAAAGAAATGAACCCCAAGCAAAAAATAGACCAAGGAAAGTGTGCAAATCCAAATGCCACTACTTTTTCATCTGTTGTAATAAAGCAATTGTGTGCAGCTTTGCCACAATTCATGAATAAGTCAAACTGTTTAAACTTGGCTTAGTCATATTTCAATTTCATGTTATAGATTAGAGAATAAATATCTAGCCAAACGGTTTAATCTTGGCAGATAAGTAGCTAGGTAGAGTGAATAAAAGGTGCTCAACAGTTTAATCTGAGCCCTTGGATGTAATAAGGGTAGAAATAGATAGATTCATCATGTAAAAGAAAAGATTGATCAGGGTTTGCAAGTCTAAATGCACCCTAATAAAGAAGACAAAATGGTAGTGTTAAGTAGATAGGGTAGGTAGATGGTGCAGCAAAGTGTTATCTGATGAATGGTGCTGCTACATGTTAGTTAATCATTTACTTTCATCAAAAGTACTGAAGCAGAAAATACACTGGAAAATCACAGCAAGAAAAGTCAAATTCATTAACCTCCCCATCATTTTTCCCCCTCAAGAGTTTTACTAATTTCCCCCAAAAGTACTAAGGTAATTGGAGATCAAAGGGGCTCAAGGCATTTCCTTGACTTCTGGAGGGACCGGACCCTCGGCCTAATGATCAAAAGACCTAAGCACTTGAAATAATCCATCATTGATTATCTTCCATTTTTAACTTTTTCCTAAGTAAAATCCTATTTTACTTAGGAAACTGATGCAATATTCCATAAAATTCCTCAAAACAACTCGTTATTCTAAGTTTAAGTGCTGAAGATAAAATGTTGCAATTTACTTCATAAGTTATCACTTTCTTAGATGTACAAAGATGTTTTGATTTTCCTTGTCCTTTTTCATATTAACATTTGATTTTACTATATTAAATCCCTAGTAAAATCCCTTTTCCTAAGTATATAACTCTCTTTTCTAATAAATATCCCCAAAACCCTTTATTATAATGTTTTACCAAAGTATATATTCCCGCACATTGAAAATAAACACCCCGCTTTATAAGCCCTTTGGTTAAAACTATAGCCTTATATATAAATTCCGCCCCTATGATGAATTAATTATATTAATTCATTCATCATATAATAAAAATATATACAAAAAACTTTAGACATACGACAAGTATGTTTAATACCAAAACAGATCAATAAACTTTGCGAAAGTCTATGCCACCGTCAGCATTCCACGTGGCATTCCACCTGGCCAAGCTCCGCCGCAATCCATTTCATGATTTCACGGGGTTAATTAATCATTTGGACTAATTAACAACCATTGCCGCCTATTAACTTTTCCTCGGGATGATTACGTTACACATTAAAACCTTTTTAAACCTTGACGGGCCCACCTTTGAAATCGCGCAAGTCCCCATCCCTTTCAGCCGTTGGATCATCCGTTCGTTGATCAACGGTGATCATCAATCCCGCTGCCCATCCCTTGCCAGCATGTTAACCAGCGGGGGATGGGCGGTTTTTGAAAAGTCAGCATTCCACGTGGCGTTAAAACTATGGAATCGCTCCCCCCGCGTCTTTTACCGCCTTCGTCCATAAGCGGTGCGGGCTCACCGCTTACCGCTTACCGCATACCGCCGGCCCCACTTCCCTACGTCACCCCGTACGTCAAATGACGTCATCACCTCGAAAAAGACAAAAACCCTTTTGACTTGTAAATAAGCCATTTTTCGTGTTTTTTCAGTTATTTTTAGTTTCTGAAAGAGACAGAGCTCCCGCTGCAAATTTCAAATTCCACTGCAAATACACCAATTTACTCCGAAATTCAGCTGCGCCCGTGTTGAAGAACGTCCCCGCCATTGTTCATTACCTGTTAAAGAAACAGTTCCATCTAAAAACAGGTATTTATCATTTCGCGCCCCGACTGCAAGTCAAGCTTAGTTTCCTTTGTTTTTTCTCTGAAAAAATGGTTAAAAATCCTCTCTGAGTCCTCATTGAAGATTTAAAACCTGTGAATTTGCTTCCCAAACCTGTGAATTGTTCCAATTTCCTCTTTTGTCAGATATCCCGCCCGGTCTGCAAGAAAAAACGAAAACCTCCATTTTGAATCCACAAGAACCAAAATGGAGGCCCCGACAGCTTTAAATATCACTCCATTGAATGCTCCTCACCGGGAATTAGACTATTTACCTCTAATAGATGAAGATTTCCAAATTACAGACCTGCATTTTGATGAAAGTCCCCGTTTGAGTTTCTGTCGCTGCAGAGACGAACACTCGAAGGGGCAAGATCTTATAGGGTTGTGGGAATCCAATCTCCCAAGGTATTTTATTCCTACAGTCCACGTTTTCCCTGAAATCATTCATTACTGTCATACAAATTATGATCCTGCACAAAGAGCTGTATTAGCTCCTGATCAAAGTGTTCTGTTCCCTATCACACCTCAGGCTATCAATGCTATGTTATACTTTGAGCCAGAACAAGAATTAGCACCTTTATCCATGGAAGGGTTGATTGAGAAAACCAGGCAGTTAACCCCAGAGAAATTAAAAGCAATGTGTCAGTATTTCATGTTACCTGAGCATCAGCCAAAAGGGACTTCCCCCTATGGTTTTTACTTTTTCAATAAATTGGGAAGGCTTATTGTGAATGTAATATCCTTTGTCTTAGGATTCAAGACCAGTGAGTATGTAGATGAGATAACTCTGGCTCTGCTATCTATCTTTACCCCTGGGAAGCCTCCTGAGATTAAGTATGATTATGCTTCCTTCATTGCCAACAAAATCCATGATCAATTTTTAAGACTAGATACTGAAAAGGTTTTCAAGTACTCCTCAGTTATCTATCATCTCATAATTTTCTATCACTCAGACAGATTCCCTTTCCCTGTTCAGAAACTTGATGCCAAAGGTAATCCCAGGTCTGTTATTTTTTGGTCCCCCATCATTCATTTGTCCTCTGATTCCCCCTACTCTTATTCAGAATTCATTGATCAGTTTGTACATCCTGCTACAACCTTGTTAACAGGAGTTTCTCCCCCCAGGCTTAGTACTGAGATTAGAAAGACCCTGCAATTGTCAAAGAGTTATAAAGTTGGGGATTGGTACTTATACCAAAACCATACAGTCATCGGGATTTATGGATGTGAATTACATCCATTCAAGTTACCCAGATATGTACCAATGAGAATTTTTGCGTTGGAATACTTTAGACAGATGAATAACTCAGATGTAATCCATTTCTGCAATGTAAAAAAGAAAGCACAGTTAAGGATCAAAAGCCAGTTAGGTCCTTTCATTTGCAATTCTAGAGAAGCTGAGAGAGAAGCAGAACTTATATTAGAGAGAAAATTCCAGACATCGTTCCGTTGGGTCCCATATGACCCCTTTGGTTTCATTTGTGAAAGAAGGTTAAAAAATAAGTCATCTCCTTATGTACATCACAGAATTCCTGACATAGAACAGTATGCAAATCAAGATGAATGGGTTAAAGGAACACTTGTTGAAGAGGAAAGTGGAGCTGCCAAATTGAATAAACTTATGAAAGATGTTGAGAAGGAATTTGACCTAGAAACATATGATCAAATGCAGGTACCCTACATTGGCACATCATCAGCAGCCACTCTACAACAAGCTCTACAGGAAGATAGTCCATCAGTAGCAGCAGAACCCAAGGGTAAAGGAAAAGAACCTATAGTTCAGGTCATTGAAACCCTGGTCATGGCAGAAAAATCACAGAGTTCCAAAGCACCAGAACCATCTCAGGCTTCTCACACACCAGCAAAGCAAATCCAAGTTCGAGAGATGCAAACTCCACTGAATGTGGAAATAGGGAAAAAGAGGCTAGCTCCAGATACCACACCTTCAAAAGGAGCCCCACAAGTTTATCAAGCTAAAAAACACAAGTCTGATCCACCTCCAGATGTAGAGATTATAGATGAAGTATTTGATGATGGTAGGGAAGATAGTCAACAAACAGGTACAGCAAGTGAAACAAACATAAGCCAGAAAGGGATACAAAAGCAATTAAGCACTGAAGTATCTTCTTTCAGACCGCCAAAGACAGATACTGGAGACATTAAGAAAACCTTCATTAATATCAAAACAAAGAATGAACCATTGAAAATGAAGGTATACGATCAGTATATGAACATGGCTCCTCACAATCAGCAAAGGTTGATGTCAACATTTGATCTGTCACAAGGTAAAATGCAAATGAGCCACTTCAAAGCAAAGGTGCCAAAGCCAACTTCAGCAACAGATTACATCAGAACAAATTTTGAAGTTTTAGCAAAAGATATCCATCCCTTGGATCAGATAGAGCTTCATAGACAAACGGGGGAAATGGTTTATTCTACTCTCACCAACAAAGCCATGGCAGCTTTAACACTGCAAGATTCCTTGAATAATACTACTGCACAATTAAAGATTGAGAGGGCCTCCTCACAGGCCAAGGACAATAGAATAAAATCTCTAGAAGAGATCATCATTGGTTTGGGTCACAATCACAAAGACATTAAAGGTATTGAGGCATTGGTAAAAAAGAAAGAGGATGATATAGCTGCACTCAGAAAACAGCTGAAATTACCAGCCTCGAGGCACCCTCAGACACAGGAAGTTATAAAAGGAAATTCACAAGAAGAAATGATGGAGTTGCTCTTGGATTTGACAGAGCGACTAAATGAAACAGAGAAGGAGTTGGAAAAAGCATTGCAGGAACAGGAAATTATCAAGCAGACTTCAACAACAGGTACTACGACTACAGGACAGCAGGAACAACCATCTCAGGTAAACATTTCTAATTTGAATTCTGAGGATTTAATTAAACAAATGGAGAGTTTGCAGCTAAAGGTCACAGAACTCCAAGAAACAAAATTACAATTAACAAAATTGGAGGGAAAATATGACACATCAAAAAAGACAGCTGCTGACAACCTCAGGGAAATAAAAAGATTGGAGAAATTGGTTGAGGCTTTACAAAAAGATCTTTCACTGGAAAAGCCTCTGAACGAAATAAATGATATTCTTTGGAGCAACATCATTAAATTAGTAAGAGATATTTGGCCTTCCATTCAAGCTATTTTTGAGCAAAATGAATTAGTCAAGATAGCACAAGAAGAAATAAATAAAACTAGACATGAATTAAGGGGCAAGCCGGAGCAGGCCCAGCAGATCATTCAATTTTTTAATTCCAGAACAAAACAACAGCTTGCATTGTTAGGAATTGATGACAGAACAGGTGTAGTTTTGGAAGCAAAGAGAGTTTTCACCAAGAGGACTTTCATGCAAAATCTAGAAAGAAAGTGTACTGACATTTTGGTCGATATCAACGTTTTCAGAGAGAAGTTTCAAGCTTTGCTGGACAGTGAATTGCCAAGTCCCATGCTCACAGAGGATCAAATAGTAGACTTGGAAACATATGAGAAAAGAATAAAAGCTCATGCTAAAAATACAGCTATAGGTTCTACTAGCTCATCGGAACCTGTATTACCAACCGGGAAAAGTATTTATGAAAAAGTGAGGAATCTATTTCATCTGGAGCATGAACTAAAGTATCTATTTCCGAACGAGCCCACTTTTTATAAACTTACTGAAGCAGATGAAACTTTAAGAAAACTCAGAAGAACAATGATACCAGATGATCAGTGGTGGAAGGAAATGCTGGAAGTTTTGTAAAAAATGTTTTCAGGATGAAAGTTTATCTTTACTATTGAGTAAATGGTAAAAAAACAGAAAAGCAGATGAAAGAGTATCAGATGAAAGGTTAAAGAGTATCCGTGAGAAGAAAGAGTATTCAACAAGTCAAAGGAATACGCAAAAGACAGCACAGAGCCCTATTTTAAGCACTTATCCTTAACACGTCCATGAAGAAAGGAACAGCACATCAGCCGTTACTCATTATTCTATTTACGAGACCATGTGTCTCTTGTTTGTTTGTAAATATGCTTTAAGTCAGCCTGGATTATTGGCTAGGATAGAGTAAGATCGTTAGGATTATTTTTGTATAAATAAACCCTCAAAGGGAGAGTTGAGTGTGGATTCTATTACTCAGCTGTAACATTGAGATTTTCGGAATAAAAGCTTTTGGAGAAATTTACTTGTGGCTTGCTGGATGACGATTTGAAAGCACTGGACTTGTTGCAGGATTCATGTGTTGGACTACAGTTCAATAAGTGTTTCTACCTTTTGTCTGAAATTTTATATTAGTTTTTAATACCATCATATTCATTTTTGAATAATTTACATAAAAGGTTGAAACAGAATTTGCTTAATTGTACTCTGTTTTCAAATGTAATTGTTCTTGATGTTTTCTTCTAAATTAGCTATAAGCATGAATTCTTAACTGCTCCTGCTTTGCTAATTTAAACATTTTTGATTACTATAATAAAGAATCCTTCATTGCTCTTTGTTTGTAGTCATTTCACTTCTTTCTTCTGAACATGGTGAAAGATTCTTAGTTGCCTTTCATCCTTTCAGGATCATCCCATCCACTTTAAATTTTAAGGATTGTTCTCTGTCTAGCTATCTTTCCCTGTAATACCATCTTGTGCCTAGAATAGAAATCCAGTAAAGCCATCCTTTGACTCCATAGCCCAATGGACTGAAAGCTCTCAACCTTGCCCTTAGTTTGTGGATTCCACCATTTTCCCAAAACAAACTCTGAATCTATAACTAGCCTAAAACCTTCCAAGAACAAAGATAAATCATAAAGAGAGAGCCCTCTCTGGATGCAGATTGGCTAGATTCTGCATCTAAAAGGTTGGTTTGTGGTTACCTCGGGTATACTTTCCTCTTACACAACTTCTAGGAAAACCTGAGTGATAACAAAACCAATATGGATATATTAGAAAATTTATCAATTACCACAAATAAACAATGATTACCATGCTTGGTTGAAGCAAAGCCATACATATAGTCCATGGAGATGGATTCCCAAGGCCGACTATGTTCAGTTTCTTAGTGCAACTAGGGTTAGCACAATATTTTTGAAACTCTAATAATTACTTTTGATGTATATATTCTTTATAAATTCAACCATAAAGAATAGTAGAATATTAGAGATCACAACACACAAATGAAGACAATATTTACCGTGGGTAAACCCAATAACCTTTTTCAATGGAGAAATTCTTCTTGTTCAATGAGAGACACAATTAGACCTATGGGAAAAACTTGTATACTCCTCCAAGTCAAGTAACCCAATTTGATCCTATAATTCACATTGTTTGTCTGATCCATAATTTCATCCCTCTTGCAATAGCTAGTTGCCCTAGAAATTTCGGCCCTGCAACACTTGCCTTAGAAAAATGTGAACCACACAAAGAGAGATCAATCCACATGTGTGAGTTGCAAGAGAGATAAAAGAGATATTTCAGCCTCCTTTTTCGGCCTACTTCACCCTTCTTGTCCTTCACTTACTTACCATAACTTGTCTTGTGTGTGACAGGTTGAATTCCCAAGTGGAGGAGGGGGTGCTTCCTTTATATAGTGATTTTTCTAGGTCGAATGGGTGTCTTTTGGAGCAAGGGCTGACTTGAAATGGAGGGAATTTGAATTTTCACTTTTGGAGCCAAGAATGACATTTCAAAAATTTAATTTTTCATCTTTAAAAAGTCTCAATGGGAATTTGACTCAAGCATTTACATTTTAAATATCGACCACATTTACAAATTCAACACTCCCTCTTAACGAGGGAGGTATTCCTAATCACTGCCATAGGAGTTCTAAAATTGAACAAATTTCTATAAAGAAAAGGTTATCCATAATCACCAGCATCATCATCTGTCATCAACATCCACCAATGGCCATATTTGAGGCAATACCAAACCCATGGAAATGTTATCAGCATATAAGGGCTCACTCCTCGGAGTGACCAGGCCTTGAATCCCATGGCCTCTTCCTAGGACAAAATGATGAGATCCTCAACTAGCAAGCACTCACTCACCCTTCTTAGTGAGCACTCAGCCAATACCTTTAATCAACCCCTTCCTGGTTGGTGATTGGGTCTAGATGCTAAAAGGAACTTGTCAGTCTAATTTATGGAGTTGAATTAGAGCATCTATTTTAATTATCAATCCGGGTTGGTAAAATTAGAACCACACCAAGGTATATGGACATTAGATTAAGCTAGTGTAGGAAGTAGTTGTTTATATGAAGATAATGGAAATGCATATTACATATATAAAAATACAAAAAATCATAGAAATATAATCTATAAGAATGAACAAGTGAATGATTGAAACATAGTCAACAAGGAAGACGCTCTTGACTTAGAGATCCCAGTTGTCCTTCCTATTGATTTCCTTTTCAAAAAAACCAAGTTCACCATAAGGAATAACACATGTTTTAAGAAAGAAATTGATTTAATAAATAAAGATAGGATGAATGCATATATATAAATTTCAATTCAATTCTTTGTTCACAAGAAAGAGGTTCCAACTTGGAGGCCTAGATTGTCCTTCCTTATCCAAATTATTCACTGAAATGAGATTACTTCCAAAATATGAATAGTCATGACATGATAAAAATTTTATACATCTAATATTCACAAGCAATTATAATGGAAATATACAGAAAACTTAAAATACTAGTTATTCACAATTATGCACGTGAATGAACAAAATAGTGTACTTAGCTAGAATGGGGGCCCTCCACCTTTTCTTGGTACACCTCTACAACAACCAGCTACAACCATTCACCAGTCAAATCCCAAAACAATGAAGCATAAGAAATATAGAAAAAGTCTTCAAATATATTCAGAAAGAGAGTAATCACAATCATAATAATAATGTTGTTCATAGTTGTTGAATAAATGTGCTTAAATAGGAAAAAAGTATAAAAAAATAAACTATAATGGCTGTAAAAACCATGAAGGGTACTATTCCACTTAGTAGAGTTAAAATCATTTTTTTTTCACAAAATTTGGAAAGATTCCACAAAATCACAAACAACCCCTAAATCAAGGGATTTTCTGAGTGACTGGTCAAGTTTGACTAGCTCTAATCGAGTCTGTTATGACTCATTTGGAGTGTGCCAATAGGAGTCTTTCCATGCTTGGTTCATGTAATTCTCTAATCTATCTCTAGTTTGAGCCCAATTTTTCTCCACATACAAATTCAATGGATCCATTATGGGAAATTCTATTTCTGCAAAAAAAAGTAATACCAATTTTTACTAAAAATTCCAAAAATTAAAAGACATAATTATTTTATCTTAAAGTGAAAAAAGAGGCAAAAATATGACAAATATGACCATGACATGATGGCAAATATTTATAGGAAAGTGGAATATGCATGGTGAAAAAGGGTCAAAATTGAGGGCCAACATCTCCCCCTTGCTGATCCACAAGCATGTCCTCATGCTTGTCTTTGTCTCTTGGACCTCCTGCCTCTGCATGTTGATCTTCCTGTGGACCTATCCCCTGATGTAAAAGATTCTAATTGAGTTGGTTGAAAAATTATATCAATGCATTCTTGTGCTTTTTCTTTAGCCTTGTAGATTGCACTTTTCACCTTCTCTTTCTCATATTTGTACTACCAGTGTTTCTTCTCTTTTAACCACCTGTTTGCTTGTTTTGAGAAGAGGATGTTCTGCGTTTATAGTGTCTTCATTTTCTTCTTCAACCTCTTGTTTTATTTTGCAATATCATTGTTTTTCTCCTTGTAAATTTCATTCTCCCTATTTAGATATCTTTACACGATTTCATTTACATGGACTCGTGTGTTTAACTCTTTCATCTTCTTAGCATGTTCCTCATCATGAATCTCTTCGGAAACTCGTTGGATCTTATTTGCATTCTCTTATTTGTAAGTATCTGATGGTTCACTATGAACCTCTTCAAATACTTCTTTGATCTTCTTTGCAGATGAATAGGATGATGATCCATAAATCCAAGAATCTTCAAGATTAGAATATTTTTCTAGCTCTCTAAGATTTTCTTGGGCTTCCCTTTCTAGCTCTTCAATGATCTCATGATGTGATTGTTGAGGTGTACTAAGAGGAATTTATTATAATATTTCCACATCAATGTATTTCTCTCCCTTAGAAGGATATTCTATCATCTTCTTCCTTGACTTCTTTGGGTAAGATATAAAAAATATCTCCCTCTTAATGGCTATGATATCTTGCTTCTTTTTGGATCTAGTTCTTGGATATAATCGTGATTGCATAACATATCTAGAAATATGAAAATGTGGAATTTATTTTTCATTTCTAATTGGTTCTTCCTCCCCTTAAAATTCTACAAAATTATTCTTTTCCAAGAAAGTTTCCCATGTATCACCTATGTTTTTCAACTGATATTCAATAAGGATTCTTATTAACGCTCAATGGAAGTAGTTGGTTTCTTTGCTTCTAGTTTTGATTTTCACTCCTTCAACCATTTTCACTAAGCTTTTAGAAAATAAATAAGGGAGGTTTAATTTACAATCACCTTTTATATGCTGGAGGAATTTGATATGATATATATGTATTATGCTATACTTCCCATCACAGGTGAAGTATTTCTAAATAATAAGAACCAATTCTGCCCATGATTATCTAAACCACTCCCTTGGAATCCCTTTGGTTTTGCCAAATGTTTCTTTCCTTTGTTTTTCTAAGAAGTAGTTCCATCCCTTCTCTTTAAAATTCCGCCTTTTATAATATTCTTCTCCTGTCATTGATAGATTTGTGGCTTGAGAAATGTATTATGGCATGATTGGAATAAGAATGCCTCCTACCATGGTTTTATCATTACCAAATTTAGATACAAAAATCTCTGTTACTTTTGCATTATTCCCATTAAGCTTCCTAAGAAATTCTAATAAGCTTGCTTCATAGAGTTTCTCTATAGTCTCCTTATTCCAATTTTCGATTTGAAATCCCGTGGGCTCAATTCTGCTTCCCATACTGAAGTTTGGATGGATTTGTTCTTTCTGTTTTTGGTCTCTGTATCAATTTAAATAACCTTAAAAAATGAATAATCTCATGCAAAAGGTAATGAATCTATTTTTAAAGAAGAAAATTTCATTTGCAATGTTTAAATAACATAGAAACCAATTTTGTGTTGTAAAGATAAATTCAACTTGTAGAGGTATTTGAAGAAGATTTTTTTTTTAAACAAAGAGATAATACTTACCAGGAATCTAATATGAATGTGGTTTATAAGGACAAGAATAAATCTATGACTGTTGAATACCCTTGAATATGAGGAGAAAAATTTGGATTAAAATACAAACTTCTGGACTGATATGAAAATTCTTAGTCACTGAATATGAGGAACAATTTCTAAACTTGTAACTGTCAAATTCCTGGGCTGAAATGCAAAAAAATTCACTGTTAAATATTCATGAGACAATTATGTGTTGTAATGCCTTCAAAAATCGTTTTTTGGGAACAAGAAGTAATCTTTGTGTTGAAATTATTTCAAAAATAGATTTCTGGAAAAGATCTAAATAATTTTATAGTCTTCTAGCACCTTTCTCTTCCTTGGAAACTAATACTCTATTTTCAAAATTCCATTCATAATTTTTTCACTGTCGTTTAATCATCAACACCACTTGACACCACCATGCACGAGCTCTGCTTTTGTGTAGAAAATAATGTGACTGGGGTTTTGGATTTAAAGTTTTTGATACCAATATTACACCGGGATCTCGGAATTGAGCCAAATCTGCGACCAAATAGTTGTTAACTCAGACTTGGAACTATGCTGCCACCAAATATCTGCTACTCAGACTTGAATTCCACTGCCACCAAATAGTTGTTAACTCAGACTTGGAACTACGCTGCCACCCAATATCTACTACTCAGACTTGAATTGCGCTACCACCAAATATCTTATAACTAGGACTTGGATTACACGGCCAATATTATAATTGGAGTTCATAGTTAAGCCTACACTACCATCATTTAAATGCTAACTCAGACTTACGATCTCATTAATAAAGACGGTTTGTATGTCTTTAATTCCTAACCAAAATCAAAATTGTAATCTCCATGCAATTCACGGGATTCGTTGGAAGATTTCAACGTTCAGTTTGTAGAGTTATGTTTGTGAAAGTTAAACATTTTCATTGGATTCCGTTGAGATCTTCTCAGCATTAGAATCCACACATACCCTATACTTTTAACATTCCTTATTATATTTTCTCTCTGTCTCCTTTACAAAATTTATTTCTAATTTTCTGGGTTGCGTTTCATACTTGGCTTCTTGGTCATGATCCTATGCTTCGTTCTCCAGTTCTGAGCCTCCGTTGCCTCTTTGAGCTTATGCGTTTGGCATTGTAGTTTTTGAACTGAGTTATGTTAGCTTTTGAACTGATATGTTTTCTTTGAACTGATATGTTTGCCTTGTTTTCCTGTAGGTGCATTTTCAAGCCCCTTTTTCGAAGAATTTTAAAATACTACGACCTCACTTTCCTTCTTCAAGAATTGTAGTGGAGTCCTTTGATAAGAATTTTCATGATGAGTTTTTTTAATACTTCCTCTCTATAATTGCATATGTCCTTGATAATTTTTTCATGCCATTATATGATTTTTGTTTGTACAAAATTCATTATGATTGCATATATCCTCTAGTTTATTGAAAGCATTTTTGCATGTTGAAATAAGCCTTTTATGATGTATCATTATTGTTGTCTTTCTAGTGATTTCAGTGATCCTTTCAAAGTCCTTTTTGGAATGATATATCGTATCTCCTGTCTTCTACTTCTTCATCATGTAATCCATATGCTCCTTTTAATGATTATTCTTGAAGTGACTTTTCAAATGACCATTTCAAGGTTATTTCAAACCAATAGAGAATAGGATAACATATCACGATTCATAGTCCTTCATAGTATTGTAGCTCCTTATTTCAAACATCTTGTTCTTATTTTTATATGACACTAACCCATGTAGGAAATAATTTATGTGGTAGACAAAGAGACATGTAAAATTGACTTGACTTGTGGGAAAAAAGCTTTGGTTTCAGTGGATGGTAAAGGGAAAGGTTTTATGAAAAGAGAACAGTATTAGATATGTGTAGGGGGATGATTCTTATGCACCAAGGTTTAATTAGTCTCTTATTTTAAGGATTTTTTTCAAATTCAAAAGGCATTAATTTTTTTTTTTTAACTTACAGTATTTCCATTACTTCCCTTGAATAGCTCTTCTAACTAGTTTCCATTTTGTATGCAGGTCCAATGATCTTCAAATAGATCTTTGTATGTTGGTCCACTGATCTTCAAATAGCTCTTTGTATGCCGATCCACTAATCTTCAAATAACTCTTTGTATGAAGGTATTTTGTGACAAATTTTTGATATTGATTTCAAGTCCCTTTGTGACAGAGTTTGATGTTGAATTCAGGTCCCTTTGTGCCAGAGTTTGATGTTGATTCCATATTTATTTGAACAATATGCTGAGTTTCTCTTCCATGTTGAGTTGCTAAGTTGTTGACAAAGAAAAAAAACAAATGTACTTGTTTTATTTTGTCTACCCCTTGCTTATTTTGAGACTTGTCCTCAAGTATTGAAATTGGAGGATAGAATGTCCTAGCTTAGTGTCAACCCGAAACATAAAATGAATTAAAAACACCATTTATTTTAAAAGGAATTCATATTAGCCAAGTGACTTGGTTTTCTAGTGTGAATTTAGATTGGTGCTGTGCCATAAATATGGATTTTCACAACCAAATGTCTTTATTATTTTTTTTTTTATCTTTTTCTCTTGTTTATTTATTTATTATTGATTTCATTTTCATTTTTTTTTTATTCTTCAAGTAAGGAAGGCACATGAATATGATTTTCCAAAACTTTCATGTATTCTTCTACCGATATTTTCTTGAGGAAATCTTCTTTATTCATAGGCTCGATGTAGATTTTCAATCTATGTCCATTGACTAGAAATGATGTTGCTGCCTCATCGATTGTATTGATTTTCACTGATCCATTATCATAGACTTATTCAATATCATAAGGCCCTAACCAGTGAGTGGTGAAATTTTCTTTGAAATCCTTTTAATTTGAATCAAACAAAAGTGCCCAGTCTCCTATATGAAATATTTTCTTTTTAATGAATCTGTCATGCCATATGGTTCTTTTTTGTTGCACCAATGATGTATGTTCGGTTAGTGTCTGTTAGTCACCAGTGATCAAATGTACTCTTTCAAGGTTAGTTGATAGGGTCCTAGGTCAAATTTCACAGTTTCAAATAATTTTTCAATTAAAATTTGATCATTAGTTGTTTTCTAGGTCATGCTACTCTCTCCACTTTCTCATGGTTATCAACGCTCATCATGGTCATGTCATCATTCAGGTGTCTTCGGTCATTGAGAAATTAATATGTCCTCATTTAGGTCATGGTCTAGGATTTCACTTGACTTGTCATTATAATGTTAGTCATAAAAAGAAAAAAGTGTCATGTTCATAACTTGGGTCACCATTAAGGGGAGTTAGCAGCTTAGGAACAAAAACAGTAAAGTGAAAGGTAACATTTCCATTTCAAAATATCATGCTACAGTCCCATCATTCCGTGACTTAAGAAAAAATCAACCTCCAGCCTATAAAAAACCATTCAAAGCATTAAAATTTTTCATCTTACCTTCATTGAGCACCTCTCTACCATCGAGATTAATTACAGCCACCAGGGCATCGAAATTCATCTTCAAAACCACTCTCTTACCTCTCACGCTGTGCTTTTACTCGCTACGCTGCGTTTCTGGCTCTTGTGTTGCACTTTTGGTTTTGGAGGCCAAGCAAGTGTCATAGGGATTATTTTCAGCATTTCACAGGTTACAACATCTATTTTGCAAGTAAGTACACATTTTTCCTTCTTTCTTTGGCATTAAGTGAAAATCCCTCTCCTATGGTTTCACGATGGTTTTGGTCTCCATGAGGTTTTTCTTTATTACAATGGTAAAAAAACTAGGTTTCCTACTCTATTACCCTCTCCCATACCTCACTTACCTCCCCTAAATATCTTCCATACTCCTTCCATTCATTTCCCTCACTTTCCCTACAAACCCTAGGCTACACTACTCCATTGGAAACTTCCTAGGCTAGGACTGTATTTTTCACTTTTTCACACCTCCTCCTCACTATTTTTAAGAAATTTCACCTCCCTACACCTCCTAACATATATCCCTATCTCCCAAAATTTTTAGGGATTTTTCCCTAACTTCAATCCCTCTCATATCTATCCCTAAACCCACTGCATCATTCTCCGATGTTTTCCTAAGTTTCACTCTTCCTTTCCTTCACATCAATCTAGGGTTTCTTTTTGCAAACAAACATCATGGAAGGTGAGAAGAGAAGGTACAAAAAGGGAGGTCATCATTCCATATTTGAGCCATCCAATCTATAGGATATCAATTCTTCTTCCTATACCAAGAAATCCTTTGAAGACACTGGCTGTTTAAGGTTTTGTGAAAGAATTCAAGGGGTAGGTTGTCATGCTCAATTGACAAGCCTCTTTGCCACCAGTTTTAGGAGAGATAAGGCTAACATACTAGGGATTGAATTCAATATATCATCAGATTCCATAGCCTCAACAACAGGTATCTCGAACCATGTATAAATATGGTTCAAAGGGATGGATTTGGACATTGAGAACTATAAAGTTTTCTTAAAGCTACACTACAAAGATTCTCCTAAACACACATTTCCCTCCAAACATTTACTTGACAGGTATGCTCCTTTAATGAAGCTTATCATGAAGTATTTTACCTGTGAAGGGAGGTTCTCAATATTATACCAATACCACATAAGGATATTGATGCATTTCACTACCGCCAAGCCATTGAACTTGCCTCATTATCTATTCAGAAGTCTAGTCAAAATGACTGAAAAAGTACAAAGTAAAGGCAAGGGTCACCAAGCTAGTTTGTTTCACCATGGTTTGGTCAAGGTTATAGTCCTACATCAGTTCTCACAAATCAATATGTCCTGGGAAACATTCATGAAATCAGTTGCTTCTAGGCCCACCATTAGTTCACCTATCATTCAAAGCATACCATCAACATCATCAAAGCCACAGGAGATTGGATCTTCAAGTAGACCAATAGAGGTTCCAAAGACGCCAAGGGCTGAAGTCACTCAAAATTATGAGAAGGTGTAATATTCCTAAAATTTAGCTTTTAGCTAAATGGAACATTATAGATCATTTTGTCACTAGGTAGGTGAATAAGTGGGTAGGGAGGCCCTTAAATATCCTAAGCAGCAATAAAAACACTTGAAGTGTGAAAGGAGGCCTTATAAGCAACTAAATAGAGCACCTTTGAGTGTGAATAGGGGTTGGATCATGTTGAACTAGTCAACTTTGACTAAGTCAACAACGCTGTTATGGAGGAGTGGAGATTACATGAGGAATAACACAGTTTTGGAGGGAGATTGATTTCATGAAGGAAATGACCTAATCAAGTGGGGCCAAGGGCAAGGAAGCTCATAATCTATATAAGGAAGAGGATGGCAACCATATGGGGTTATGTTTGGATTATTATTTTGTATGTGGTCTGTTTAGACTTCTTGCATTCTTCAACTGTTTAGTTGAGATTGTTGTGCTGTTTAGCACCAGGTGTTCTCGAGAGGGAATCACACCTCTTTCCTTGAGAGGCCTATTGGAAGAGCATTGCATTTCATTTCCACATTCAGGTTTTTAGGCCAAGTTACAACTTTCTTCATCAGCGCAGTTTCTGCAGGATATTGTGCTGTTGCAGGGTGCAATAGTGAACAATTAGATCAGGTGTTCCAGAGCAAGTTTTTCAGTGGAGGAAGGTTTCCATCCATTGAGAGGATTGTAAATAATCCCCTTGGGAATTTGGCATTAGGCCAAGGAGTATTTATCCCCTAAAACGCAGTTTTAGTCCAGATCTGCATTATTTTAAGGAGGAGTTGCAGGGGTAGTTGCAGTGGTTGTTTTGAGAGGTGATTTCTTAAGTGAAGGAGCCATTATTTCATCCGAATGATCTATTGGAGCAGAACTGTATTTCTCTACATCAGCTTCAGTTATATCTTCTCATTTCAGTTGTTGCAGAATATCTTCAGCCCTACGGCTACAACTTACATTGGCACATTGTGTGCATTTTCCGGAAACCCTCTTGGGTTGTCTTGGAAAGCTGATCTAGTGCCCGAATCTGTATGTTGAGATTCTATTGGGGCCTATATCAGTGTTTTTACATCATTGTATCATCTCCAGCTGTAGTTATATCTAATATGACTGTGCTGCAGCAGTTCTCCCGCTTTTTGTATTGCAACAACATCTCACTTTTGAGAGGGTTTATGTATTGGAGGCTTGTGTGATCACATTCTATGATTGGTGCCTCATTTTTTTGTACTTATTTTCTACATATATGATCAATAACATGGCTTTATATTGGTCTCATGATTTCATGTTTTAAATAATTGCTGCTGCTTTCATTTTATGAGCTATATTGCTGCTATTTCCATTTTGGAATATTACAAAAGGTAAAAGGTTGGTATTTTCGATCATAAAAGGTGTGCTTTCACCTGAACCTACAGCTAAGCAAGTATTAGGAGAAACTATGGAGCAACCACCTATGCATGAGAGTGAGTCACCCTTGCAGCAACATGAGGAGGAGAAATAACCTTTAGAGGTTGAAATGGAAAATCTATAATATCACGTGGAAAACAACTCAGCTGAAGAGATAATTAGGGAAAAAGAAGTAGATATAAGAGAGCTCAAGGACAATATCTCAAGGGAAAATTTCATGATAACATTCCTACAACAATAAAACATGAAACTAAAGGTGAAACAACTTCTCCTAAGAAAAAGTAAGGCATATCTTGAGGCAGAGAAGATAAGGGAGAAGCAGTGATATATGTTGATAAATTTGAAGACAAAGAGGCTTAGATAAAGCCAAGGAGTCCAAAAACAAGAGGATTAACCAGGAAAAAAGAACAAGAGATTGAGTTATCCCCTCCCTTAGGTCAACCGGATTTTGATGATTTGATTGTTGTTGAGATTGAAAAAGAAAAAGAGTTTTGGATTGACAAGATAAATGAGCATCTATAGAAACTCTTGAAGAAGGAAAAAAGAATAAAAAATCTCTAGAGGAACATGGTGAGACACTACTTCACCAGGAACCAAATTGCAAAAATCACGGTTAAGAATTTGAAGAAGAAGCTTAAAGAAACCATAATCAAGATAAAGAAGAAGGAAAACTTGGATTTTTTCGCTGCGGCATGTATAAATGTCTATATCATCATTCAAGGATGCTATGGATCAAATTTCAGCAATTTTTGAGCATTTTTGATATATTTTTGGATTTTTGGGAAATTTTGGAAATTTCAGTTGAACAGAAGCATAGTGTGGCCACACTACGCTTTTTCTCAGGGAATCCAATGGAGGTCATCCTTACATGGATGGATGAATTTTGATGTGTACATCCCAGATACACCTTTGTTTTTGCACGATAGATCCTAATTTTGGAGGAAAAATCAGAAAACACCCCAAATTTCATGTTTCTGCCACTATTTTTCAACCCATGCTACGCTCCTGGAGTAACCTTGGGGAAATGAAGTTTTGAGCGTCTTATAGGTGGTATTTTGAAATTTTCAAGGTTCAGTTGGTTATAGGACATCTAGGGATACCTTATCCAACCTTCATATCAACAAAAAGATGCATAAAATCCACCTCAAAAGCGCCTCGAAGTGCACACTATGCTTCTATCAAAGCACACTATGTTTCTCCCAAGCACGCTACGTTTCTGTGTAGAAGGATTTCTTGACATGTGTCAATAAAAAAAGGCCAAAGATTCGAGGTAAAACCTATATCATGAGTTATTTCATGGTTAATGAAGTCTATTTATGCTTCTCATTTTTGAGGGATCTTGTAATTAATCAAGGTGACAAAGACTCCTACTTGTTAGCTAAAATAGGGGACATTGTTTCTAACTTCCCTAAAAACTAGGTAGTGACTCATTAGGTGCATTAATTAGTTGTTTTGGATAAGGTTTCAACCCATTGAGGTGTAATCTTGTCTAGTTTTCTATATGTACTCAAAATCAAGTAATTTTAGAGATTGGATAGTTGATATTGCAGTGTGGAGCTTATGTACATATTTTTACAGTGAAATCAAAGACATGTTGTAGCTATAATTTGGGGACTCCAGTGATATGCTGATTGGAATTGTTTTTTTTGAGTGTTACCATCAAAATGAATGTTTATGCTTTCTTGAAATCACATGTATGCTTTCATATGATGATATTATGAGTCTTTAAGCATAATTCTTACTTTTGTTCTCTGTTTAATGATATTTTCATAATTTTTTTTTTACTTCCTCCGATGAATGAAATCATATGTTATATGCTCATTATGATTATCCCTTTTTCAAACCCTATACCACAATGAAAATCTGAATGTGTTTCTAAGTATACCTACCTGGCCTCATTTTCATCTTTGCAGTTGTTCATGTGAAACCTAGACCTAGTTCCTAGACTTACACTTCCTATCCATCAAAATTCAAAACAAAACTCTAATCAAAATCACTGATCTTATATCTAGCTTAAGATAGTTTCCTTTGTAGTCACCTCACTGACTGTGAAATTGACATCTAGAGAGCCCTCTCTGGTTCGGTAGGGCTAGCTATGAAATCTAAAGATTGGTTTGAGGTTACCTCCTTCAGTCTCCTTTCTCAGCCTTGGGAAATTGAGGGAGTGATAACATTTTTGGCGCCATTGACGGGGAACAAAAGGTTTCATATTCTCCAGGAAAGATTGCTCATATTGTAGATATGATCGCTGATGGTGGAAATTGGTTGGATGCATATGAGGGCTGAACCATTCACTTGGTGACTTCAGTGTCAAAAAATCCAAAATTTCAGAGTTTTCATGGTGACTCCACTGTTAAAAACTGGTAGCTTGAAGAAAGTCTTGGTGAATTCACTGTTTTCAATACGGATTCAATTGCTAGAAGGTATGATCCTATGGATACGTCTCATATCTATGGTATTCCAAACTTGATTCGTCGTGTTGATTGGTTAACCTCTCTGCCTAAATTTAAAGATCAAGAAGGAGAAGATGTCGCTCTTCATTTAATTAAGTTTCATATGCACATACATAGGCTAGGGGTTGAAATTAATGAAGAATTCTTGATGAAGATATTTATGGCGACCTTAGAAGAAAAAGCAAGGTTTTGGTATGAGAAGTTTCCATATTCTAGTTTATGTTCTCTTAAATATTTCTACGCAAAATTTTTAAAAAATTACAAACAAACTTATCCTTCTATAGCGCTGATAGAAATTTTTTGTGGAAAGTTTGATGATATTTTTCAGCGTATGGGAATTGACATTTGTGATTGGGATTTAATGTCCTATGAGATTGAATAATCCTAGTTTGTTTTATTTTCTCTTCAGGAGGAAATATGAGAGTTTTTTTGCCATGAAATTCAGGTGGATTCCCAAGAGACAACAATTTCTGCAAATGGAAATGAAACAGATTAGATTTCCTAGGATCAAGAAGAGAATAGTGAAAGAGAAGAGTTTTTTCTAAAGCATCTTGCAAAATAAGATTGTATTCAGGAAAATTTCCAGCAAGCAATGTCTTCTTTGATTGAAGATAATATTAATCATTAATCAATTGACGAAGATCACGATCATTCCATTGAATTATATGAAGTTATTCAATAGTGTTCAGGAGACCAAGACATTGATAAGGAGTGTCATTCATAATTTTCTTAAAATATTTCATTTCTTGGATTTTTGTTCCAAGAGGAAAATTTTCCATCTATATGTTCAGATTTTTTTGAAGACCAAGAGCACACTCTTGCTAAAATTCATCATGAAGAGGAGGCAATTGCAATAGAAGGATGTTTCTTGATTCCTCTTAGCAAGAGCTAATTTTTCATGATTTTCAGGATCCTGTGGAAGATTTGTTATGGCCAGTAATGAAGGTCGATGTTACAACGTTCAGTGATGAAGGTGGTCATTTTTAGCACATAAACAAACCAACAGTTTCGAATGAGGTTTGTTTTCCTATTTTAAATCATCTAGAAAAGCTTATGTTGCATTTTCTCCATGATCCTTTGGTCAGTTTGTTGTAGCCATCTGGGAAGATGAATCTTCTTTTATTTATGGATCATGAGCACATGTTTAGTGGACACTTTAAGTTGCCTATCTTTTGTTTCTTTTTCCTGCTCAAGGAAAGTGTGAGTAGGATTCAAGTAAGTAGCCATTTGCTGGATTGGTTACATTGGAGGGATCATATCACATGATTGTATATATATCTTCAGTAGATGGGAGGTTATCATCAGGATGTGAAGCCCAAGGTGAAGGCCCTAATATCTCGATGGTATGCTACCATAAGTAAGTTCAGTCAATAGTCAAGTTTTTGAGTCAAAGTTAGTTTTTGTTTAAGTTAGTCATTTGAGTGTCTAGTGTTTTATTTTTTACTCCATTTGCCAATGGATGAGGCTACTTGGTCTACGGTGTTCTTGACACTTCCTAAAGGATCTTCCATCCCCATCTAGAGCCAATTTTAGTGTCTGTCAGTCCCCAGTGATCAAATGTACTCTTTCAAGGTTAGTTGATAGGGTCCTAGGTCAAATTTTATAGTTAGTAAATTTTCAAATAAAATTTGATCATTAGTTGTTTTCTAGGTCTTGCTAGTCCCTCCACTTTCTCATGTTTATCAACACTCATCATGGTCATGTCATCATTCAAGTTTCTTGGGTCATTGAGAAGTTAATATGTCATCATTTAGGTCATGGTCTAGGATTTCACTTGACTTGTCATTATATTGTTAGTCATAAAAATAAAAAAGTGTCATGTTCATCACTTGGGTCACCATTAAAGGGAGTTATAAACTTAGGAACAAAAAAAATAAAGGTAAAGGTAAAATTTCCATTTCAAAATATCATGATGCAGTCCCATCATTCAGTTTTTCAAAAATATCAATGATGTCACCTCCATGACTTAAGAAAAATCGACCTCCAGCTTATATAAAACCATTCAAAGAATTCAATTTTTTCATCTCACCTTCATTGAGAACCTCTCTACCATCAAGTTTCATTCCAGCCACTAGTGCATCGAAATTCATCTTCAAAACAACTTGCTTACCTCTCACAATGCACTTTTTCCTGCTACACTGCATTTCTGGCTCTTGTGTTGCGCTTTTGGTTTTGGAGGCCAATAAAGCATCATAGGGATTTTTTTTCGGAATTTCACAGGTTCTAATATCTATTTTGAAAGTAATTACACCTTTGTTGTCTTTCTTTGGCATTATTCTTCTTAGGAAATTCAGTGAAAATCCCTCTCCTAGGGTTTCATTGCACTTTTGGTCTCCATGAGTTTTTGCTTCATTACAGTGGTAAAAAATCTAGGTTTCCTACTCTATTATCCTCACCCATACCTCACTTACCTCCCCTAAAAATCTCCCACACTCCTTCCCTTAATTTCCCTCACTTTCCCTATAAACCCTATCCTACACTTCTCCAATCGAAAATTCCTAGGCTAGGACTATGTTTTTCATTTTTTCACACCTTCCCCTGGCACTATTTTCAAGAAATTTCACCTCCCTACACTCCCTAACATCTATCCCTATCTCCCCAAATTTTTAGTGATTTTTCCCTAACTCCAATCCCTCTCATCTCTGTCCCTAAACTCACTACATCATTCTCCCCTGTTTTCCTAAGTTTCACTCTTCCTTTCCTTCACATCAAGCTAGGGTTTATTTTTGCAAACAAACATCATGGAAGGTAAGAAGAGAAAGTACAAAAAGGGAGGTCATCATTCCAGATTTGAGCCATCCAATCTGTAGGAGACCAATGCTTCTTTCTATACCAATAAATCCTTTAAAGACACTAGTTGTTTAAGGTTTTGTGAAAGAATTCAACAGGCAGGTTGTCATGCTCAATTGACAAGCTTCTTTTCCACCAGTTGTAGGAGAGATAAGGCTAACATACCATTGTTGAATTCACTATATCAGGAGATGTCACAGCCTCAGAAACATGTATCCCAAAACTTCGATAATAGCATGCATATCCTAGAAAACTTCTTACCTCTTTTTGATTAATTGGTGGTAGCAAATTCACAATGATTTGAATTTTTGTTGGATCTACTTTTATTCCTAAAGAATAAATATGGAGTCCCAATACTATTCCTTCAGTTAGCATCATAAAACATTTTTCATTACTGAGAGATAAATTTGTTCGATGCATCTTTGTAGAACCTTTTCCAAGTTTTTCAAACATTCATCAAAAGTATTCCCATATACAGTGAAATCATCCATGTAAACTTCTACACACTCATGTATTAAATTAGCAAAGATGGCAAAATTGCTCTTTGAAAAGTAGCCGATGCATTACATAATCCAAATGGTAATATATTGTAAGAATATGTGCCCCAAGGACATGTAAAATTTGTTTTTTCTTGATCCTCCAACGCTATTTTAATTTGATTATAGCCACTAAATCCATCTAAAAAGGAGAATTTTTTTTTCCCAGCTAGTGAATCTAGGACTGGATCAATGAATGGTAAGGGAAAATCATCTTTGAGTGTTTCTTTTTTTAATTCCATATAATCTACAAAGACTCTCCATTTCCAATTTTTCTTTGGAACAACCACTAAAGGATAAACCCATTGGCTATCTGAGATAGGGTAAATACATCCTACATGTAGTAATTTCTGTAATTCCTCCATGACTATCTCTTTCACCATTGGGTTCATTCTTCTTTGTGGTTGCCTTACAGGTTTGATATTGTCATATGTGTAGATATGATGAATACATGTTTCAGGATGAATTCCTTGCATATCAGTGTAATTCAAAGAAAATTATTTTGAATATTTCCTTAATAGTTTTCTTGGGTTGGCTGCAAATTATTTCCAATGTTAAGTTATTTTTCAGGGCTAAGTTCAATTATTTTGCTTTGTGAATGTGTAATTGAATCAGTAAGACAAATAGCATCAAATGAAATTTTTAAGGAATGATTATGCAATTTTCTTGAAAGCATTATTCCAATATTTGATTGCAACTTGATGTTGCGTAGTTCTCAACTGTTCTAAAATATATGGCTCTGAAATGAAGAAATCTATTAAATCCTCATTATCATCTTCTCTAAAATCAAAATCTTGATTAATACTTAGAATATATTGAATCTCTTCCTTTTATTATTCTATTTCATTAGGCCATAATAAAAAAGAAGGAGATTGAGTAGGAGGATAGAGTGTTATGTGTTTTCTTTCATTCCCATGTGAGATAATCATACTCCCCGATCTACAACCAATGGAGGCATCAACTGTGGCTAAACAAGGTATGCTAAGAATTAATGGGTGCCATCCAAGATTTGTCCTTGGTTGTATAAATAAAAATTCTACCGGATATTCCCAAGAGTCTAATGAAACTATTATATCTTCAAGTACACCCTCTGGAACTACTTTAGATCTATCAGCTAGTTCTAAAATTGTAGTGGTTGGTCGAATGTTTGGAAAATTGAGGTATTTCATTGTTTCTGTAGTCATGACATTAATAACAGCCCCCAATTCAATCAAAGTTTTAGAAACTAACAAATTTTTAATTGAAATTGTAACCATTGGGATTCCTGGATTAACATATTTTTCAATTACACTACTTGTTTACATGAGGCTAGCTAATCTTCCATTCACATGGATTGTTGGTGGGTATTTTTTTCTTTTTCCACTTTTATTTATGCATAATTCCTTAATTTACTTCATATAGATTGGAATATATTTTATTTCTTACAATAAAGGAATTTATACATAAGCATTCTATAATTCATTTAAGATATCAACTTCAGGAAGAGTAATAAAATTTTTTTTCTCAAAAAATCTTTCAGGAAAAGGAGGTGTTTGAGTCATTATTGCCTTACCTTTTTGAATTGGATTCTCTTCTCTTGCATCCTTGTTTATGGATTTTTCAGGACTCCCTTTTTATTTTATTTGTTCTTCTATGATGACAGGGGAGTTTTTCTATAGTACTTTCCCATACGTTAAATGAAAATCTTGAACATGAAGAATTGAATATGTAGGAAACAAAGTTCCTTCTTCCGCATTATATATTGACTTATTACTCAGATTTTCCACTGGTTGGGATGGTAATTGAGTTGTTCTGGGTAGTGGTTGGTTAGATGGTAGCTGAAGCTGTTGTGGTTGGGTTAATTTTGGTGCAGGTGATGATGATGGATTTGGTTGTTGAGGTTGTTGAAATTTTTGATATGGAAAGGATGGTTGAGGAAATGATTGATATGGCTATTGAGGATAGGATTGAAATGATTGGGAATAATATTGTTAAGGACGTTGAGATCCATAAGAATACCCTCTCCAACGTTGAGAAGGTTGATTTTGAGTTTGTTGAGGAGGCCAAGTCTGTCAAGGCATATGAGCATTCCATGGGTTTTGAACGGGATATTGATAGCCTTGAGGAAATTGCTGAGTAAAATGATGAGGATGATTTTGAGACATACTTGCAAATCAATGTTGCCAAGGTATTCTTGGTGCTAAATAATAGAGAGATTCAATCCCTTGGCTTTCCTCTATTTAATTTGCCTGCAATTACTTTAACCTTGGACAATTAACAACTGCATGAATTTCAGTGCAAAGTCCACAAACATGAATATTGTCTAAAGGAAATTCTCTTAATGGATACTTATTCTTACATTTAAGACATAAAATTGATAATACTTTGTCTTTCTACTCTTGTTTCTTTCGTGTTTTAAGTACATCAACTTGTGTCTCTAATGTGCTTAAGATATCAGTTTTGAAATATTCAAATTTTTTTCCTAATTTAGCTCTTGTAATACTCCCTGTTGCTGATTTAGTAGCTTTGGAATTTTCATCTCGCTTCCAAGTTTCTTCTCTTCCTCTTGAGTATTTTTGACATAAGTCAGTAATATCATCGAATGGTAGATATGAAATATCTCCTTTACCCATAACATTAAGAATATCAAGATATTCATCTCGCATGCCCTTTAAAATGATTGTTCGAATATTATCTTGACTTAAAGAATGATGTTTAGATTTTTGTAAGTTGTAGAGAAATATTTCCTAGTATTCCTCTAGACTTTCATCTTCTTGTTGAGTCATTCTAAAAATGTCATCTTTTGAATATTTAGGCCTACTATATACTTGATATTTCTTAAGAAAAATCTGTCTCATGTCTTCCCAATTGGTAATAGTATGTTCACCTAATCCCATAAACCAATTTAATGCAGATGATTTAAGAGTTGCAGGGAAAAGACAAAGCTTATGTGTATCATAAGTATTCCATAGGTTTAACATAAGATATCAAATTTGAATAAGAATGATTCAATATCTTCAAAAGACATGCCATAAAATTTTGGAAAAATGGAAGGTGGAATGTTTTTCATTTTTACCTCTTCTCCCAATATTGCTCTAGTATCTAAGATTGGGAATCCAAAAGTAGTTTCTTGGTAATTGTCTCCTCTTTCATCTTCCCCTCTTTTGTTTTCATATTCCATTTTAGTGGCTTATTTTTTTTTCCTCTCTTCCTCTCTCTTTCTTTCCCATTCTTTCCGTTGTCTCTCATATTGTATCCTTTGTTCTAGAGTTAATCCTAGAATAGTGGATCCTTTTATTTTTTCCATTATCTTTTCCTCAACTTTTTCAAATGTTTCAATTGATATTTGAGCTTGAATATCCTCAAAATTTTCAAGTTGTTCAAGAAGTGGTTGATCAATTGGTTTCTTTGTATGTTTTCATATCAAAGGTGGTTCTTCTTGTGTTTGTTTTCTCCTTACCTCATAAGCTAATAAAGTTTGTCTTTCAACCAAAGTTAACCTTTGTCCTGAACATTGTTTTCCTCTAGATCCTCTAAATTTTGTTTCCTAACAATTGGTGTTAGTTCGAATGTGGATGGTTTAGTAGTTGGGGGGCTTTTTTTAATATATATACCCTTATCGTTTATTTTTCTAGGCATAAATAACCATAATGAAAAGAGATCCTACAATTTTTTTTTCTTTTTGATGGTTTTTTTTTAATGTTTTCCTAAAAAATCTTCCTAATAAGCTATATCTAATTGTGCTTCCCCGACAGCGGTGCCAAAAATGTTAATCTAATTTATGGAGTTCAATTAGAGCATATATTTTAATTATCAATCTAGGTTGGTAAACTTAGAAGCACACCAAGGTATATGGATCTTAGATTAAATTAGTGTAGGAAGTAATTCTTTAGATGAAGATAATGTAAATGCATATTACAAATGGAAATGCATATTAAAAATATACAAATACTGAAAATCATAGAAATCTAATCTCTAAGTATGAACAAGTGAATGGTTGAAACATAATCAACAAGGAAGAGGCTCTTGACTTAGAGATCCCGGATGTCCTTCCTATTTATTTCCTTTTCAACAAAAACAAGTTCACCAAAAAACATAACACTTGTTTTAAGAAAGCAATTTATTTAAGAAAGAACGAAAGGATGAATGCATGGTTAGAAATTTCATTTCAATTCTTAGTTCACAAGAAAGAGGCTCCAAGTTGGCGGCCTAGATTGTCCTTCCTTATCCAAACTAGTCACTGAAATGAGATTAATTCCAAAATATGAATGATCATGACATGCTAACAAGTTTATACAACAAATATTCACAAGAAATCATAATGGAAACATATAGAAAACTTAAAATACTAGTTATTCACAATTATGCACAGTAATGAACAAAATAGTGTACTTAGCTAGAATGGGGTCCCTCCACCTTTGCTTGGTACACCTATAAAACAATTAGCTACAAAAATTCACCATGAAAATCCCACAATAATGAAGCATAAGAAATATAGAACAAGTATTTAAATATATTCAGAAAGAGAGCAATCACAATGATAATGATAATGTTGTTCATAGTTGTTGAATAGTTGTGCTTAAATAGTAAAAAAGTATAACAAAATCAACTATAATGGTTGTAAAAACTAGAAAGAGGCCTATTCCACTTAGTAGGGTTGAACTCATCCTTTTTTTGCACAAAATTTGGAAAAATTCCACAAAATCTCAAAACTGCCCCTAAATCAAGGGATTTTTTGAGTGACTGCTCAAGTTTGACCAAATTTGATTCGGCCTGTTCTGACACATTTGGAGCATGCCAATAGGAGTTTTTCCATGATTGGTTCTTGTACTTCTCAAATATATCTTTAGTTTGTGCCCATGGGTCCTGCACATACGACTTCAATGGAGCCATTACGAAAAATTATGTTTCTGCCAAAAAAATTTTTTAATACCCAATTTTTACTAAAAATTCGAAAAATTAAAAGACATAATTATTTTACCTGAAAGTGAAAAAAGAGGCAAAAATATGTCAAATATGACCATGATATGATGGTAAAGGATGATAGGAAAGTGGAATATTCATGGTTAAAAAGGGTCAAAATTGAGGGCCAATAGACCTCACTCCACCCTACCCAGTGTGTGATCAGGGCCTAGGAACTCACTGCAGCCTTTCTGGTGTGTGATCAGGTTCCAGATGCTAAAGGACCTCACACCACTATTCCTGGTTTCTGATTAGGGTTGAATCCCTCACTCCACCATTATTAGTGTGTGTTGGCATTGTTGTGTTGGCATTAATGTCAACAAGGTCTTGGTCATGGTCATACTTGTCACATGCATGTGTGATGGATGTTTCCCTATTGGTTGGAATTGATGTCAACTCTTGAGGTCATGCACTTATGTCAACCTCATGATGATGGAGATTGATGGACCATGGTGTGTGCCGGTATGTGTTGGATTTGATGATTTGTCGTATTTATGTTGACACACTTTATGGACTTGTCATGTTGATTGGATGGTGCTACTACAAGTAGAGGATACTGCTACATGTTGATCTTGCAGATCTACATGTGATGGAGATTTTTCATGGAACACTCACTGAGTTGTCAAATAGGTATTGTCATTAGGTATTCATGTCTATTCCTACGAGGATGAATTGCTGTAGTGATGTGATGGCTTGATGATTTGCTACAAATGTTGGAGAAATGCTTCATATGTGTTGCATATTGTTTAGATGTATGATGGAGAGTGGAGGACTTGTTGCCATACTTTCCAACCTTGTTTATTGGCCCTTCTAAGTTAACTTGGAAGTGACAATTGGGAGGATTTTTTGATCCACTTGCAAAGGTGTTAGAGGCTATGTCAGACATTTGGAGGCTAGTATATATGTAGGGGAAGGTGATCCAATAGGTGGCAGAGGTCCTGAGATGAAGGACTGATGATTTCCCTCAATTTTAGCCATAGTTGGATGCACATAAGCCTACGGGAGCGGTTGGAATCCTATAATCGCATGGAGGTAGGCTTAAGGGAGTGACTATAGCTCCACGAGGCTAAAGTCGCATGTAATACAATGCTAAGGGAGTGACAAGGTTTTGATGAGATTTCCTCTTCATTCCTCGCGCTGTTCGGAAGAAAATTAGATTGGAAATTCCCAGAGGCTTCTAGAAAAGGTGGAAAGGTTAGAAATGGTTTGAAAAGGTCCACTCATGATGTGAACACATTTAGTGCACTAGTAGTGACCTTAGTGGAGTGATTTGGTCCAATTTTTGCACCTTTGATACTAGCCCCAAGCTCAATTTCGCCCTACATGTTTTATATACTTCATCTTGGAGTTATGCGATGGTTGCTTATGTTAGATTTTGAGTTTATGTGTGGAGATAAGGAAGAATAGTGATACTATGCTTTAGATCTTGAGTAGAGCATAGATTATTTAGTCTATGAGTACTAGTGATTGAATAATGAGCATAACTAAAGCATGATTCAATTGGAGCTGCTGGTGTAGAGATTGACAGGAGAGTGTTGTATGATGCTGAAGTTATGTTGACGATCCCATCACACTTGTTTTATAGGAGTTGTTAATGCGTGTAGAACATAGCCATGTGTCTTATGATGTTATTTTTGTTGTGCAACATTTTATTGTTGTGAGGGTTTGATAGTATTCAAATTTGTGTGGCCACAATTTTGTTATTGGACAACACATATTTTGTGCATTTTTTTTATTTTGATTTGATGATGAGATCTTGCTGCTGAGATCATGTATGCAAAGCTTATTTCTGGTTGAGCATAGTGTCTTGGGATCCAGTTTGAAAATATGTGAAAGGAGGTCTGCATGGTGGTGAGGAGCAGTGACTTCATGGAGGTGGAGTTGTGATATCGAAGCTTCAACGAAAGGGGGAAGTTTCTCAATCCAATGGTGGTTGGATAGTCCATTGGTAGTTGGACGGGGATCAATTGATCGTGGTGGCCTTCAACAAATGTTAGTCCGTAGAGATCCATAGATAACATAGTCTTCCAAGCTGATTATTAGAATCAAGTCTCCTAACCGATGGGTGTCAGAATTTTGTAGACAAGGTCGAGTCTCCATGCTGATGGGAGTCAACACACTATGTAAAATATCATTGCTTAACATAATATAAATTCAGAGCAGAGTATCAACAACAAGGGTGGTTTTTTACCTAGTGAAGAGTTTCCCACTAGATATATTGTATCTCATGTGTTTATGCTTTATTGTGTTCTTGTTCATGGTTATGTTTCTCATATGGTTTTTTGATGCTTATGATTTATGCATAGATTTTATAAAGTTTAATGTGTCGTGGCTAATCATAGGTTTGATTCAATAAGTGAAGTTAATGAAATTGTATATAGATCACACTACTGATTCACCCCCCCCTCTTAGTAGTTCTCAAAGGTTTCCAACAATTGGTATCAGAGCATGGCTCTTGGTTGCAACTTATGTTACACCATTTTTTGGTCATCTAACCTATTATCATTAGATGAACCCAAGTGCACCATGTTGTTTCGGGGAATATCACCCTAGAGGTTCGTTGGGTTACAACCTCCACAGAGCAGGGGCATGCTACTTAAGAAGGACTCACACAACCATGCACGTTCAGAAAAACTAAATAGAGTAGAATGAGAAAGTTACCCGTAGGTCCTATGGTTGAAGCAGATCCCGCGGGGTCCAAACCCCCAGCAACCGTCCTTCCTTCTCAACCTGAAAGACAAGAAGAAACAAGCACGAAGAACTGGTTGTACAGTATATATCTACTCTAAATGTTAGTGAAATCAACATGAAACATTAAATAAATCATAATGAATGCTTAAATAAAAATATTCTCATACATATAAGCATACATTAACACGTATATTTCGGGAACAGCATGGTACTTCTGTATTATAAATAGCATGTACAAAAGTAACGAGTGGAGAGATCACCTGATCCTTCCACGGCCTTCGAGCAGACCGTCGTCTGGATCCGTCTAGCCCTTGCCTCGCTAAGACTCCTTCCAAACTGGTGCATACGAGATGACATATAGGGGGATGTGCATCTCAAGGAAACAAGGGTTTCCTATAATGAACTGGGAAAGTGCAGGAGGCACGGGGAATCAGACTTGGATAGGGAATACCAACAGAGTATAATATCAATAAATTCTCTCTCCCTTAGGCCATACACATGAGGGGTTTTTATACTCCCTCCAAGTAGTTTCAACAGTTGGAAACAGTTGGCCACGTGCTGGGGTGGTTGAACTACCTGAGTAACCATCAACCCAGCCCGAAAATAGGGAATAATTATATATTTTTTAATCATTTTTAATGGCATACGCAGAAAAGTCTAGATGGACTCGCATATACACGCGGAAAAGTACGGGCATAGTCGCGTATGGGGATTTTTACACTTTTTTAAAGTGAATTTGTCCAAGTCTGTAGGAATGGGTGCCCAAAGCCATCAAAGCAATAATGAATCATGTGAAGGTGAGAAATGATGCTATAACAGATTCCCCCTAATATATGAGGTCAGAAGGGGTACATGATGGCCGAAATGTATTATGCACATAGAAAGAACTTCGCAAGGACAAGAGAGGACTTCACCAGATTTCAGCCTGCCAAAAACCAATGAAAGAAACAGAGAGTCAACTCATGCTGAGGCGGGCATACCCATGCTCAGTCAAAAATACATCATATAGAAAGTAGTGAATAGATCCAACATGTATACAAGTATAGTTGAACTGAAAGTACACAATGAATCATTTGAGCATGGCCCGGAAGTGTAAGTCTGAATCAATGTCCAAGTATCACATATAGAAAGCTGATCAAAGATGGTGCAACTAGATGTCTGATCAAATAAGTAACTGAATCTCCAAGTACCGGATCATAAGAGGTGGATCAAACGGTACAATCACGCAACTCGGTAGCCAACATATAGGATGCTGCTGTACTGAACTGCAACATATAAGGGTGGACGGCATCACTGGAAGAAACTGAATGGACTGTCAAAAGTGAACCGAGAAATGCTGATGCAACCCGAGGTCTTCACCGATCGCTATGGCACAATTCTACGCAATGGGAATAAATGAGCTGAAGTCGACCATGTGAGAAATCGTTGGATTACCGATCAATGATGTATACCGTTAACCAACGCGAGACAACCCACCGATAATGATAATGAGTGTCAAGGTGCCCCATTACAATCTGACAAGTGCGAATGAATGAGTTGAAGTCGAACACTTGAAAGAATCTACCAATCAGGAGGCAATGATGAATCCCCACTGTCGATAGCGAAGAGTATGCCACTGATGACTGCAAACCCTAAGGTACTGACAAAAAGACTCTAGACCTTATTCCCAGAGCAATGAGTCGGAGTCGATGGGAAAAGATCTGCTGGAAGGAAGGCATTAAGGCATCCCACATCAGTCCAGCGCGAGTGTAACCCGCAGGCCAAGATTTGGAAGGAATCGGACGAAGTAGAGTGACGAAACCAAAACCGAAGTACGTTTCCGACATGCACAAGATGAAGCTAGCGCACGGAAGAAACCCTCTGAACCAACCAATAATGAAAGCTGACACAGAGGCGAGAAATCCACCGATAGGGTCAAATGGAAATCAAGGTACTGCACGAATCCCAAGTGTGATAATGTGTGTTGACATCGAACACAGGGGAAACCACTCAGTCAAAGACCCATGATGATGATCAAATGCTGAGCACAAGGTCACCTATCAATGATGGAAATAGGCCCAGGGTGCGGCTCTAGGTTTGCTCTCAGAGCAATGTGTCGTAGTTGATAAGAGACAAACCCGCCGGCAAGAAGTCAATGAGGACCTTCTCAAACCAGCACGAGCAGAAGACCAAAACATTTGATGTGATAGAACATGATACTGACAAGACCGGGAAGGCCGACTGAATAATGAGTCAAGAGACACCGCAGAATGGCCGACTCAGGCTAGACTTCCCTTGAACAAAAGCACGACTCGTGATGACCATGGTAGTAAAAAGTGACACTGTATAAGTCTGTTATGCAGGAGGCAAAACAAACTCTCCATATGATTGGAAGAGATAACCAACCGGGGGAGAACTGACAAGTGAAACATGGTAAAGGCTGAACCTAGGTCAAAACTAGAACCATCCCAAATGAAGGAAATATATACAAGTATATGTGCTTTGTTCAAGGGCGACAAACTGACTCTGTACTGCCATCAAAATAACGAAGATACATCCCGTTCCCGCTCTTTTTGTTATATTTGATTTTTTGTCTTTTTCATAATAAGCCTGAAAAAGAATAAAAGAATGCTATGGTACAATGGATAGAACGAGTATCAAGAAAGCAGATGCACTAGTTCCGGGGTTTGGAACAATCCTATGCTCAATGCAAGGTGGCGAAAACTGGTCAGTGATACTCAGAAGAACGTTCCATCCATGGGTACAAAGGTGTCAAGTCGTGATAGCTAAGTGCATGCAATGGTTAACTTGTACAGAAAGTCAAGGTCAAAAGTTGGCTTAAACATCGAGTCCAAATGAAGCCGGCTAAAGGCCAGGATAAACAAGTAGCCAATATGCAATGCAGTAATACAACTTAACGACACCGGGGAGCCTCTAGGGTAAAAGCCAGAAAAAATGATAAGTGATGAAGAAGAAGAATGAAGCTTCAACACATAAGACATGGCGGGACTAAAGAGGACTCCCGAGCCTACATAAAACGCAGCATGGGCAACAAGTGATAGCGAGGAACTAACTAGGAAGCCCATGTAAAGGAAGGCTCTACCATCAAGTAATGATTAAATAATCGGCGAGTGAAATGGGTGTAATACTCATGACCTGATGGGATCGACCTTAAGGCAAGTGATCAGTGTGGAGGCTAGAATGCAAGATGCAACGGAAAGTGATTTACCTAACCTATATGCCAGTGAAGATCATATACCTGCCATGACGAGTCAATAATCATGGATCAAAAACCGGGAAAAATCTCAAAATCGTCAAAATGTACCTGAAAACATACCAAACTGGGCACTTCCAAGCATCCGGGTTATGCAGCTTAAGATAGATTGAAAAAATGAGCATAAGGAATTTTTGCGAAAATTTTCAACTTTTTAGCCATAAATAGACAAATTACCTCATATTTGGTTCATTATTGCATTGCTGATTTGGAAAAAAGTGCTCTGGAGCAAAAAACTTCTTTCGTCAAATCAGGAACAACCGATCATCGAAATGCACCGAAACTTCAGGTAGGCTCCTAAATCATCCTGTTTATTCATTTTGTCTGTTTGGAATTTAAAATTAAGTGATTTTTAGCTTTAAAACCCTTGCTAAAATATGCGGACTTGCGCATACGCGGGTTCGTTAAAGGAAACTCGCGTATACACGCGACTGTGCAAAGGAAAAACCGCGTATGCGTAGGTCCGAATGCAAAAAAGCATGGCTAATGCATAATTTGATGAAATTTGACAGGATGACAATCTCATGGAGGGAACGTGAGCATAGCAGAATAGACCAAGAGGTCATGCAAGATCGCGCAGCGCAAAATATCCTTCGGAATTGCGGATTGTTCAAATTATTCAAGATGCCAAATATGAAAAGCAATGTGCGGTTGCTAGAAATGCTCGTAAATTACTGGGAACCAGATCATGATTGCTTCATTATTGATCAGATGCCACTACGCATTGAAGTGGAAGACATATATTTCATTACTGGACTCTCCCGCAGGGGAGATCCAGTAGACTTGCATGGGAAGCCCCTGGGAGGGTTAACCGTGGAAGACTATGTCCACGTATATTGCGTAGGGGGTTCCAAAAAGGTTGGAACTCAGATTGCAATTAAAGATGTGAGGGATTTGCACATGAAAATCCTCCTTTTCACCATCGGCAGAGTGGCAGGATCCGCCTCTCTACATCAGGCGTCCAGGACGCAAATGAGCATAGCTGTAGAGTGTTTGACTCATGTGTATGATTGGTGCACAGCCCTATTACTGAACATGAAACAACAACTGACCTCAATCCGCCAAGTAAAGACCAAACACTTTGGCTATGGTACAATTTTGACAACATTCTTCTTTGAGAAGATTCCAGCCTTGAGACCCAGAGTCATCTCTACCATCAGTAGCCCACGGGACCCAAGAATTGCCCGTTGGGAAGATATGATGAAGAGACTGGGGGGTAGTGAGGTACCCCAGACCACATGGGATGATGAGTTCTTCCTTTGGTGGGGAGAACAAATCATCGTAGTGGACGACTATCCCTATGCCGGGATGGACTTTCGTGGAGATCCGGATCTAGTTCTTCCACCAGGCACAGCATGGTGTACAGTCGGTAAGTTTTGCAAAATTTTTTGACTTATATAATTTTTTGGATTTTTTCAAATATGAAAAAATGAAAAACAAAAATGTTTTTGATTGGATTCTTAATGACTGACAATTAAAATGATCATGTTTCAGATGTTGGACCAGTTCGTCCTGAGGGTCTACTGCGCCATAAGCGCCGCAGGGGCGAAGCGGATACTGTGGATTCAGATAGGACTCTCCAGGCCGTGCAAAGGAATTTGGAGGGACTAACCCACCAAATACCTATGGCTGCTGTGGAGGATCTACCGGAAGCCATCCAGAGACGGGTGGTAGGAGTGCCCCGAGACTGGGTTAGACTATTCCGCTGAGTTGCCACTGCAGTTACGTTCTATAGGAACACGACTTCTGGGCAGGGACCTGAGGAGTAGACAGATATTATATATTAGATTACTGTATATTCTTTTTTGAGACTGAACATGATGGGGCATAAGCCCAAGTTTTGTATGACATTTATGGATCCAAATTTTGTAAAGTTTTTGACACTCCGATGATATATATACAGCGATATTTGATGTGATGTGATAAATGTATCAAATGTATGATGTTTTTGATGATTAAAAATTTTATTGTATTGAATGATTAATATGCCAATCCAATGCTTGATTAGCTAATGAGTCAGCAAACCAATTGTCAGCTCGAGGAATATGAATGAATGTTAAAAATTGAAATGACCTTTGTAACAAACGTACCCTCAAGAACAATCGTAATAAAACTGGATCTCATACCCGATAAGTGTTGTTCAACTGCGACACCACCAGCTGGGAGTCCAAGAAAACTACCAACGAATCAACACCCAAATATATTGCCTCCGAGAGTAGATGAATGACTGCAGTGTATTCTGCTACATTATTGGAAGCAGGACCAATGCAGATTCCTCTTGATACCAACAGCTGACCGGAAGGATAATGAAGCACCCAAGCCGCGGAAGCTAAGTTCCGGGTGTGTCTACTAGCACCATCGGCGAAACCAAAATGACTCATGACATCCAACACAACTTGCCAAAGCAGATCAAAAAACATCACCACCTCATCAAAAATCGAAAATCAATCAGATATGTACAAAGAAAAAACTACTATATACAAAAGCAACATGCCAGGCCGAAGCCTAGGCATAATACTTCTTCAAATAGAGCCCATTTCAGGGCTCCGGCAACTCGTTCCCTTCGAAATCAACCAAGGTATACACTCCTTTCTTAAGGACTTTTTTAACGATATAGGGGCCATACCACATAGACTTAAACTTTCCTGCCCCCAGGGCATCCTTTTCTTGGGCATAGACCAAAACAAGGTCACCTTCCAAAAAGACCCTAGGCTTGACCGCCTTATCGTACTAAACTTTTACTCGGTTTTTATGCGCTTCATTCATCGTGGCGGCATCTTGACGCTGCTCATCGAGATGTTCCAGATGAAGAAGCCGTTCTGCCAGACTGGAAGTGTCAGGAAGAAGCTCAACAGCTAATTTAAGAGAAGGAATCTCGCATTCAATAGGAAATACGGATTCCACCCCGTGCACTAACTGAAACGGAGTAAAGCCAATTGCAGTTTTCACTGACGTCCTGTATGCCCAAAGTGCAGGATATAGCATAATATGCCAGTTGGATCTAGCTTTATCAATTGTCCTTTGAAGAATTGTCTTCAAGGATTTATTCACGGCTTCCACTTGCCCATTGGCTTGAGGATAATACGGAGACGAATGCTCTTGCCAGAAACCCAATTTGAGAGCCAACTCAACCATCATACTATTCTGAAAATGACTGCCATGATCAGTGACAATCTCTCTAGGAATACCAAAACGAGCAATAACCTGGTTGAAAAGAAAAAGAGCTGCAGTCTCACCATCATTCCCAAAAGTAGGCATAGCCTCGACCCACTTCGTAAAGTAGTCTACTGCTACAATAATGTGCTTGTGACCTTTAGCCGAAGGCGGGTTACAAGTAGTATAATCAATACCCCACTTTGTAAAGGGACCGACAGTAATGACTGGAAAAAGCAGAGCTGGATGAGCGCGCATTTTTCGAGTATAGACTTGACACGGATGACACTTTTTGACCGATTCGATACAATCCTTGAAAATCGAGGGCCAAAAGTATCCAGCACGCAAAATCTTTTGAGCTGTAGCAAGCCCAGATAAATGACCCCCACAAGCTCCACTGTGAGAATCATTCAGCACAGCCTCAGCTTCTTCGAGAGTTAAGCAGCGTCTCAGGATTGAATCAACCCCTCGACGTATAAAGCATCACCAATAATCAAATAATTCTTGGCCAAGTGACGCGGCTTACGACGCTCATATCTTTCGAAAAAGTAGAGGCTTCGCGTTACGGGGGATACACAGTGTCCCCATACCAAGGATCCTTTGTGGAGAGATAAAAAACAAGTGTTCATCCGGAAAGGACTCATCATAGATCATCTCTTCTCCACAGGGCAACTCGGAGATCAATTCCGCAAAAACAAATGATTTCTTGGTTTTGGCAGACATGAACTCGAGATCAAATTCCTGTAAAATCACAATCCATCTATTGTATTTGCCCCCAATCACTCGCCTGCTGAGGATAAACTGAAATGGATTGGCAGCTGCCAAAACATAAGTTTTGCGAAGAATAATGTAATGCCAGAGTCGTTGCACAGCATGAACTGCTGCTAAAGCTAATTTTTCAATCGGAGTGTATCGAAGTTCAGGTCCTACCAGTCCTCGACTAAGGTAGTAAATAACATGCTCAGCAAGAGCATCATCCTCCTGAACCAGAACCATACCAATGGTAGATTCTGCTATAGCCAGATACAAAAGAAAATCTCTTCTATAATCGGGTGGACTCAATAAAGGAGCAGAGGTCAATGCCTTTTTCAAAGCATCGAACGAGCGCTGAGCATAGTCGTCCCAAAGAAAAGGAACTCCTTTCTTCAACAATCTCATATATCCCTTTGTCACTTCAGCATAATTAACGATAAACCTCCGAAGAAAATTAGACTTTCCCTGAAGACTTTGAAGTTGACGGATGGAAGACGGGGGAGGCAACCGAAGTATTGCCTCAACCTTGAAGGGATCTACCCTTCTCCCTTCCCTAGACACAATGAATCCCAATAGCCAACCGGATGTAACCGCGAAAACACACCTTTTCGGATTCAATCGAATCTTATAAAAACGACATCTCTTTCAAATATTTGCCGGAGGTGACCAGGATGATCCATCCTCTTTCGAGAATGAGTAGCTAGATCATCTAAGTATGCCTCGATAATCTTTTTGATGTCGTGGAAGGCGTAAGACATGGCCCGCTGAAAGGTAGCCCCAGCATTTTTAAGACCAAAAAGCATCTTCTTGTATGCAAACGTACCCCAGGGACAAATAAATGCAGTCTTATGTTGATCTTCAGGATGGATAGTAATTTGATTATATCCGGAGAAACCGTCCATGAAGGAGAAAATCTCGTTACCGTCACACTCGTCAATGATCTAATCGATGAATGGTGTGGGGTAATTGTCTTTAGGACATGCTTTATTTAGGTCTATGAAATTGATGCACACTCGAATCGTTCCTTGCTTTTTATCTATGGGAACGGGGTTTGAAACCCATTCAGTCAGAGGAACTGGGAAAATGAATCCCGCCTTAAGCAACTTTTCAACTTGAAATTGATAGTTGCGCCTTCTCTGAGATTGACGGGACGAAGTTTTTGACAGGCTTAGCGTTTTCATATGTGTCTTGATCTCATGCTGGACAATAGATGGGTCTATGCCAGGCATTTCCTCATAAGACCAAGCAAATACATCCCTATACTCTTTAAAGAGCTCGGTGTAAATTTGAACCTCTTCACGGGAACATTCAGCTCCAATGAAAACATTCTTGATAATATTGGGATCCCTGGAAATGTTCACTGGGATAGTAGGAGAGATCACAGCCATGTTCCCTTCAGCATACACCTGTGTTGGTGCCAAAGGGTTCAAAACTGGGTGAACAGGACCAGGAGACTGAGGACTTAGAAAACTTGTTTCAACTTCGCTCAAGTCAGGTAGGAAGTAAGACCGATGATGCAAATCATCCCACGGAGATCCTATCTATACGGTCAGCAGCTTCAGGATGCCTCCTTGAGATGGAAGAGTGGTATCGAAGGCATAAGATAGAAGTGAGAAGAAAGAACTAAGCGTCCAGCGGGAACATCTCGCTCAACTCTTCGTGAAAGAGGAGCTGGGATGGGTCTCTTCGGTGTCCTTGTGGGCGATGGCCCCCGTCTCGGTGCCAATCGGAAATGCCATTCCACCCACTTGACCTTCCGCTAATGTGGCAGTAGGGGAAGGTAAGGTCCAAGGGTCCGAAAAATAATGAGTTCGAAAGAACTCTCTTCGAAGGGGAGCCTTGGAGGATGAAATAGCATTAATATGCACCGTAGGAGGAGGAAGATAGAAAGTACCCATCAGGGAGGAATACATTCCAACTCCTAGATTCTCAACAGGCGCCTTAGTATTATCCAACTTAGGAACAGATGAGTTAGAAGACACATTCGGGTCTATCTGAGGACAGTCCAGTTGATCCACTGTGACAATCCTCCCTTCGTGGGGGAAACATACAATTCGAAATAATGAGGATGCAATGGCATCCATCTCATAAATCCAGTTCCTCCCCAATAGAAGGTTGTAGTCCAAGGCTGCATCCACTACCTCAACCTCTATGTTGACAGTTTTTCCCCCAACACAGATGGGCAAAGCCGGGACAATACCATGGGGTCTGTGAGAATGACCATCGAACGCAGTAAGAACAGTGCTAGATGGAACAGCTTTGGGAGATCCAAGTGTCTTCCAACATGCGAGCGACATCACGCATGTAGAAGCACCCTCATCAACAACCGTTCGAAAGATATTGCACTTCCGATACGACGATTTAATATGAAAAGCCATGTGATGAGGAAGTCTCTTCTTAAAATTAGTCATATCAAAAGTAATCAGAAGAGAATTTTTCAGATCAATAGCCCCAATGGCAGTGAGCAAAGCACTGCGCTGAGCCGGACAAGACTGGAGTACCTCTAAAGCTGACATAGCACAAGGACTCTGTGCCAGATCTTCTACAATCGAGTAGTTCTGGGCAGCCCTCGCATTTGGATTAATCGTTGACCGCTTAGAAGATGCTTTGGGCATCCGAGGCATAGACTCAATAGTAGGCTTCGTGATGTGAAGCGGCTCAGTAGCATCAGGAACTTCCTTAGCTTTCGAAGATTCCTCTCCGCCATAATCACGGGATCTCGTAGCGATATCCGCGTGAGCACTCATCATAAAAATGTTCGATGGAATTTCCCCTTCCTGGGTACCTCCAGAGGAAGCCCCAGGATTTTGGTTCACGCCAACAACTAATTGCTGCCCTTGGGGAAAAGGGTTTGTTAACACAGCCTGGGAACTAGAAGAACCCTGCTGGGCTAACAGGCACTGCGCATCCTGAATTTTAGGGCAAAGGTGTGTGAGATGGTCTCCAGCACAGAGCTTGCATGGAAACTTCACTTTCTTTTTCTCCTTTTGACCCTCACCAACACGCTCGTTGGTTTTATTTGCATTGCCCTTCCCGTTCTTGCCCTTCTTCTTGTTATTTCGTCCCTTATTCTTCCCATCGGATTGTTGATTTCCTTTGGGATCAGAAGCTTGGACAACATTTATGGACAAAGACTGGGAAGGTGATGAATCAGCAGGCACAACCTGACCAGAAGGAGCAGATTGTAAAGACAACTGCTGCAGTTGAGAAAGTAGGCTGGCTGCACCACTATTGACCGATCCGACAAGCCCGTCACCATGCGGACCAGGTTTAGTTTTCGACAAATCTAATTTGGAGCGAGGAGCATTGGGAAAATACTTATAAAGTACCCCAGACTGAGAATAGATCAGTTCTAGCTACTGGGCCCTAAAAATGGCCTGCTCCTCAGAAAATACCCCAGATAGGGATACATCTTTTGAAATATCTGACTGCAGGGATTTGAGAAACCATTCGAGAAGGAATTCTCCGGGAATATGAGCTTTGATAAGCCTCTTCCTTCTCCTCCATTCCTGAATGTGATCAGAAATGTGAGTTGCCTCATCCTGCTTAAAATTAGCCAGGAGTTCGGTCCCAGCCTCATATCTGACAGGCAACTGAAAATGGTTTAGAAATGTGACGGCCAGTTCTCCAAATGTGGCGAAACTGCCCCCAGTGAGCTCGATATACCATTTGGCAGCATTCCCAGTTAGGGTGCGTTGAAATAATCTCAACCTAATCGAGTCATCGATCAGGGAGTTCGAAGAGCACCATAAGTGGAAAGTGGTAATGTGGTCCGCCGGATCCTCCCCGCTCTTACCTTCAAACTTTGGAATGTCTGAAGGAAGTTTGGTTGGGACCGGAGGCCACCCCGGACTATATCGAATCGGGTCATTAGTCAACTTCGACAAATCTGGCAAGTTTAACGTTGCCAGAAACGGTAAGCGAGGCGGAGCCTGAGAATTCCATCCTTGAGGGGATGGATTCCCAACATTCTAAAAAGAATAGCCTGGATTTGATGAGGCACCAGGCTGCCAGAAAGGACTCGTAGAAAACGGAGAAGAACCTCCTCCCCACGCCGAGTTACCAAAGCCCAGACCAGTTCCCCCCGCTGAAGTATTGATTGAAGAGGAAAGCCCCTGATAGGGGTTCCAAGAATTAGACAGAGGAGAAAAGGACTGATAAGCACTCGATGAAGGGAAAGAAGCATTCCCTTGATGACCTGCGTAAAACTGATTCCCTGCCCCCGCTGTAGTAAAGACAGGATTCCATCCCGTAAAAGTAGTCGAACTTTTCCCCCCAGACCAAGGGTTGAAACTCTGGGTCTGGGACGTAAACGGAAACGACCCTAAAGAAGGATTGGAACTAGGAATGTGTCCAGTCCCAAAGGGGAAACCCTGAAAAGAAGCTGATCCACTAGCCATAGAAGACATGGGTGTAGATCCAGCTGCAGCAGCGGAAAAGGAAAAAGAGGGATTCCCACTAGAGGGCATCCCTGAACATAAGGGACCAGAATGAGAAGCATGTGCTTGGGTGAAACCAGAGCCAAACACAACAGCACTAGAAGCGATCGAAGATAAAGCAATAGTGCCCCCTCCTTCAACAGAGGCAGGGGTCTGAATGCCTGCAGCACTCACGGCAGAAGCCGCGTTCCCCGGTCGTGGCCATCGAAGAAGATAAGAATGATCGGTCTCAGGGTCTCTCGACCGGACGATGTGCGACAAACGGATAATCGGGAGGAAGAGGAGATGGACCCATGCTTAAAAGGCTCGAGGGTTCGTCTTCGATTTTGAAAATCTTCTTCTGAGAAGCAAAACTCGCGAGGTGGGCGGGCCGCTCCTCCGAGGCAGAGCACCGAGTCAGCTGTAAGAACCTTCGGACCTTTGTGGAGGATCTCCCCGCGTCGACGCCACGGTGGTAACCACCATCGTCACTCTCGCCTTCTCGAGGGCTGCGGATCTCGGGGAGCCAACCCCCGGATTCTCCTCGATCGTCGAGGTGCTTGATCAGCTACTTTTATAGATTTTTATAAATTAGACTCAAAAAAGTGAAAATCTAGGCAAGCTAGGATCAAAGAGCACTCACTAAAATAAAAATCCCTGAGATACAGACAAGAAAACAGCCTCCAAGTATTTCCGCTCTGGGTGATGAGGACCGGACACCAAAATACGGGAAAGCGAAGTATAAGACCTCCCGAAAGCAGTCTGGGATGATTAAGGCCCAGAACAACTAGCGAAGGTATCGGGGGAAATAGATTCTGTGAGCCTCCAGCAGCAGGCGCTTTGCCAGCTCAAGCACCCGAAGCTTCGCAAAGACACCCCGGGAAAGTATGCAGAAAGTGATGTTGACGTCTGCCTCGGTGCCACGGTGTTCCCCAACGGTCACACCGTGGAACCTGGGAGTGGCAAGCGCGGGCACCAATGCGTATCGAGCGGGCGGAACGGTCTTGAGGTCAGATTCAGCTAATCGGAGGGGGGGTATCCCTCTTCTCAACCTTCACTTCCCCTCTCGCTTGACTCTCGGATGAGAGCTTTCCCAGTCCACCTCACGGAGTTGGATTTCGCTCAATTAATCAACTTCTATGTTTGTTTGAGCGGCCTTGGAGAGTTAACTCTCCACTCACCTATTCCAAGGCCCTACAACCTAGCTAGTTGGCGATTGACACTTAGAAAAACTTGCTAGTTGATTTTAGATTAAATCGCTTATTTTAATGGCTGTTATGTTAAGTCACAAGGATATGGAGATGAAACGTATGGTGTTTTGACGCAAAAGAAATTAATAAAAACTTAACTACATGCAAATGCAGTTCTTTGTCTTTCGATGAAGAGCAATCTCTATACAGGTTCTACGAGACTAAAAATTGTATTTTTCTTTTCAAATAGCAAACTCACACTCACAAAAACTATGAAATTGACTAAATGATTAAATGCACCTAATGCAAATCACTACAAGCATGCAAATCCTAAGATGCAAATCTCTTAAAGCAGAGTGAAATTCCCAAAAAGTCCTTCAGTTTTAACTCTTCTTTTGTTGTCCAGAAAGCTAATTCTTGAAATCAAGAACTCTTAAAATGAGGACACCAAAAACACTTAAAAACAAGAAGAAGAAATCAAATGACAACTCCTCCTCAAAATCAAGCCAAAAACTAAAAGCAAGAAACCTCACAAAAGCTTCAAAAGTTATAGCAAACGAAAATGAAAATGCAACAACAAAAGCAAATAACAAGTGAAAATGTTTTTTAAGCCTTTGAAACGCAAAAACAAAAAGCAAAGCAAATGTTTTTTGAGCTTTTTAGTTTTATAAAGAAAGAGCTCGAAAAGGCCAAGCACAACTATCAAAATCCAAACCAAAAAAGACCGAATTCCAAGCACAAACTTCAACAATGCTCCCAAACCTTATAAGGCTAACTCGTAGCAAGATCAATAAGAGCAAAAGAAGACCAGAAAACTCAGCCACTCAGCCTAGACAAATAGTGCAAACTTGTCGCAAACAAAGACTCCAAAGAAGCAAGAAAAGCTCTTCAAAAGTTGCAACAAAAACCTAGCCTATGGAACTCAAGAAAACCAATCAAAAACGAAGCAAAAATCGCAATGCGAAGCACAAAACAAAGATAGGAGCGAGTAAGTGAGCAGAAGCTCTCTGTTCTGATAAAGCAGAACAACCAAGAATGCTCAGAAAGCGATCTTGGAACTCAATCCAGAAGTGCTAGCACCAGAAACAACACTTTGCCAAAAAGACTAGTTTTCAATCAAACGAAAGAGAGAAAAGACAAGAAACCACTTCCTTCACAATCCAGAGAGTACAGAGACCCTGTAGAAACAGGTCTCCACAGCCAGAAAGGACCAAAAAGTCAAGAAACCCAAAAATTCAAAATCTTCCTAGGTATACGCTACTTCATAGTTATGCAACCAGCATGCATACGCGTCTGTGCTAAGGGAAAATCGCGTATACGCGGGTCCCTTAAGACAAAATTGCGTGTATACGCGACTGTATGCAGAAAAAAGCGTGTATGCAGAGGTAAATAATGAAAAAACAAAAAGGACAAGCCTGGAAAAGAAACCAGGACTTCAGACTGACTGTAAAATAATAAACTGGACTGCAAATGAAAGATAAAACTGCTGGAATCCTACCAAACAGCTGAAACCACCCAACAGGAGAATCATAAGAATGTGATCCCCAGCGGAGTCGCCAGTTCTGTTTCGGGGAATATCACCCTAGAGGTTCGTTGGGTTACAACCTCCACAGAGCAAGGGCATGCTACTTAAGAAGGACTCACACAACCATGCACGTTCAGAAAAACTAAATAGAGTAGAATGAGAAAGTTACCCGTAGGTCCTACGGTTGAAGTAGATCCCGCGGGGTCCAAACCCCCAACAACCGTCCTTCCTTCTCAACCTGAAAGACAAGAATAAACAAGCACGAAGAACTGGTTGTACAGTATATATCTACTCTAAATGTTAGTGAAATCAATATGAAACATTAAATAAATCATAATGAATGCTTAAATAACAATATTCTCATACATATAAGCATACATTAACACGTATATTTCGGGAACAGCATGGTACTTCTGTATTATAAATAGCATGTACAAAAGTAACGAGTGGAGAGATCACCTGATCCTTCCACGGCCTTCGAGCAGACCGTCGTCTGGATCCGTCCAGCCCTTGCCTCGCTAAGACTCCTTCCAAATTGGTGCATACGAGATGACATATAGGGGGATGTGAATCTCAAGGAAACAAGGGTTTCCTATAATGAACTGGGAAAGTGCAGGAGGCATGGGGAATCAGACTTGGATAGGGAATACCAACAGAGTATAATATCAATAAATTCTCTCTCTCCCTTAGGCCATACACATGAGGGGTTTTTATACTCCCTCCAAGTAGTTTCAACAATTGGAAACAGTTGGCCACGTGCTAGGGTGGTTGAACTACCTGAGTAACCATCAACCCAGCCCGAAAATAGGGAATAATTATATATTTTTTAATCATTTTTAATGGCATACGCGGAAAAGTCTAGATGGACTCGCATATAAACGCGGAAAAGTACGGGCATAGTCGCGTATGGGGATTTTTACACTGTTTTTAAGTGAATTTGTCCAAGTCTGTAGGAATGGGTGCCCAAAGCCATCAAAGCAATCATGAATCATGTGAAGGTGAGAAATGATGCTATAACACATGTAAGACCAATTTTACCCTAAGTAAAATTGCTTTCACCACATTTGTCTATATTGCATGGTCATATTTAACCCAAAACAAGGAAATCAATTAAATAAATCATTATTTATTTGATTATTTCCTAAGAATAAGTTATTTAAATCATTATTTAAATAATATTCTTAGTTAAAATTGACTAAATCAAATATAAATAATTAAATAAACCATTATTTATTTAATTATATTCCCCTCATTTCCCTTAAATAATAAATAAATCATTTATTTATTTGTTATTTACAAATAAAGGAATTGACCCAAGTCAAAAAACCCTTTTCCCTCCAACAAATATAATAAAATATTCCTAAATGGTGATTCTAGAATTTGATTAATAATATTTTATTCATGCAACGAGTTCTAGAACACCCCAATATTTTGATATAAATAGAAGGGTACCACATTGGGCCTTCACTGCATGGCAGCACCATCGAGTCGCCCTTGTCTAGAGCATCCGAGTTGAGTCATCATTAGTCATGGAGTCTATCTCGCATCCCTTTGTATCCCACTATAGTCCTCCATCCTTCATTGCTTGGTCCCTCTCTCGTGTTGCATACTATGGCCTTCAGTCCCATTGTCCCCTATCCCTCATGATATTGTGTCAGTCGCTGCCAAGCCATTCATGTCCTTTATGCTCTAAAAAGGGAAGTCGTCCATCCGCTACTCGGTATCCCTCATTTCATCATCATCCTTAGTGTCCGTCTGTTCGTCGCTCCACTATTTTCTCTCGTGCCTCAATTGGGGTTCCCTTATTGCCTCACCTATGGCGGACCTACTTCTGTCGACATCAGCTCATTTAATCCAGAAGTTAGGTCTAGGGGGCAGTGTTCCTTGGTTCGAGCTCTTTTCATCCTGATCGTGATCTACACACTTGATGGTTCAGTGATGCAGCAGCAGCTATTGGTGATACCCGGGTGTGTGTGAGATGTCTCAACCCTCATGAGGGGGCGGCCCTGTAGGTAGCCCCCCACATACCCAGATGACTTCTTCATTCCAGCCCTTGATGTAGCTCCTCCTAGTTGATGATATCGGCCTCAGTCGCTTGCAGAGCCTCTTTGATTTGCATGTATTAGTCTGATTTCGCGAGCCCTTCCCCGTGTGTAGGGGGCATTTGGGTGTATTTATATCTCATGTACTACAAAATTATTGTATAAGTCCTGACGATTATTCCAGGCATAGAATGTATGTGGGATTCATCATTCTCGTTTTCTGGCTCATGGTTAGGCCAACATTTGTTTTACTATTGCGTTCCGTGGTTTTCCGGGCGCTTTATTGTGTGTACTATTGTCTCGGCGGGCATAGGTATGCCTCCCCCGCCGCCTTTAGCACAAGTACCACTTCATACACTAGAGACTTGTTGCACCTGTAAGTCTCATCTCCTCCGGGTCTATTCCTTTAGCACTTTCGACTACATTACATTCCTCTCTCTCACTTTCCTTTCGTCATCTAGTGATTGAGTTCTTACAACGTACTTCGGTCATACGATTTTCTCCTAACACTCGTACGTTGGGGGGCAATCTGTTACACCATTTTTTGGTCATCTAACCTATTATCATTAGATGAACCCAATTACACCATGTAAGACCAATTTTACCCTAAGTAAAATTGCTTTCACCACATTTGTCTATATTGCATGGTCATATTTAACCCAAAACAAGGAAATCAATTAAATAAATCATTATTTATTTGATTATTTCCTAAAAATAAGTTATTTAAATCGTTATTTAAATAATATTCTTAGTTAAATTTGACTAAATCAAATATAAATAATTAAATAAACCATTATTTATTTAATTATATTCCCCTCATTTCCCTTAAATAATAAAGAAATCATTTATTTATTTGTTATTTACAAATAAAGAAATTGACCCAAGTCAAAAAACCCTTTTCCCTCCAACAAATATAATATAATATTCCTAAAGGGTGATTCTAGAATTTGATTAATAATATTTTATTCATGCAACGAGTTCTAGAACACCCCAATATTTTGTTATAAATAGAAGGGTTTTCCCCATTCATTAGTCACCTCCATTGCGTTAGATCACTCTGGATCTACTCTTGGTCACCATTTTCCATTTTGCTTTATGAACTCCCATTGAGTTCCATGTTTGTTTTTCTACACCAATAAGAGAGAGGAATTCTAGATCTGAAACACTGAGGACTTCCAAGAACCCATCCCACTGAGGAGAACCGAAAAACACCTTTCTTGTTTTCCTCTCAGGTGCCCCATTCTTTAATATAATACAAATCATTCTTTTAAACACTTTGTTCTTGTCTTGTCTATTGGATGCATGGAGCCATACTATATTTTATCTGCTTAATGTCTTTTTGTGCTTAGATCTGAATTTATGCAGCAGACTTAAAGATATTTTGTAGCCATAATCGATGTTAGGGCTATTTGTTATGCGTAGCTAAAGGGATATTTTACGATGAAAGATTTATACTAACAACTTAATTGTTGGAGAGTAGATCTGGGGTTTGTTGGCAGAAACTCAGTTCTTTTTTTTGTTTTTTGTTTTGTTTCTTTTCTTTTTTCTTTTCGGAATGGCTATCCTCACTGATGAAAATTACAAGGTATGGCACAAAAATGTAAAATCTCAAATTTTATCTTGTGGATCTAACATTTGGAAAGTAGCATGTGAAGGTTGTGGCAAACATTGTTATGAAACCAACTCCAAAAATGGAAGAAAATAGATATCAATGCCTTAGAAATCAGCCACTTCGAGGGGGAAACCTCCAATACATTACATAAATGAACAATTATTGGATGATATAAATGAAAAAACCTCATTCTATATATAGGAGTCCATGGGCTCATAATATAATCCTAGCCGACCTAATAATAATAATGTAAGGGCACAATAATAACAATATTGGGGTTACACGGGTACAACATTAATAATAAGGGGGTTATACTAACAACAATAAGGGACTATACTAGTAATATAGGGACCTAACATGCCCCTCTCCTTCAAAAAAGTGTTGTCATCAACACTTGAGTAGCTCTGGGTGCTTCTGTATAAAATTCTCATCCTCCCATGTAGAATCTTCGGTGGGTAAGTTCTTCCACTTGATGAGATACTCTGAAATTGATCGATTCCGTAGTTGTCGAGTTCTTGTTTCCGTGACCGCTTCGGGTTCCAATATGATTTTTCCTTCCTCATCAAGTTCTAGAAATATTGTTTGAACTGGAAGATTTTCACCTATAACCTTCTTTAAGCATGAAACATGGAAAACTGGATGCACTCGCGAAGAGGCAGGAAGCTCCAATTTGTATGCCATAGTACCAATCTTTTGCAACACCTTGTAAGGACCATAGTACTTTGGCGATAATTTATTATCCTTCTTAGCTTGCTTGAGGGACATTTGTTTGTATGGTTGTAGCCGTAAAATTACCTAGTATCCTACATCAAAAATTATCTTGCCGTGATGTTGATCTGCCTGTTGTTTCATTCGATTTTGTGCCAAATTTAGGTTATCCTTTAAGAGTTGGAGAACTTCTTGTTGATGCTCGATGTGATCTTCCACTGCTTGAACCTTAGAATTTTCTCTTAAAGTTGATGTAGGCAGTGGATGATATCCATAAAGTGCCATAAATGGGGTCATTTTTGCTGCAGTATGGAAGGAAGTGTTATACCACCATTCAACAAGAGGTAACCACTTGACCCATTGTGTTTTATTATCAGATACAAAACAAAAAATATATCCTTCCAAGCATTTATTCACAATCTCATTTTGACCATCGGATTGAGGATGATAAAATGAGCTATGAGCTAGTTGAGTACCCAAATAATAAAATAATTTCGTCCAAAAATTTACAGTAAAAATGGGATCTTTGTCACTTATAATAATCTTTGGGTTTCCATGTAGATTTTTAATTGTTTCCATAAATGCAATAGAAACTGTACTTGCTTTAAATCGATGAGATAATGCGAAAAAGTGTGCATGGTAAGTCTATCAACTACCACCATGATGACACTCTTTCCTTTGGACTTAGGCAAACCTATGATAAAATCCATTGAAATATCCTTCGAACATTGACTTGGAATGGATAAGGGTTGTAGAAGACCTAGGGTCTTAACTGTCTCAAATTTATTTTTATGGCAAACCAAATATTCCGTCACAAAATTTTGAATATCAGATTTAAGGCCATCCCAAAAAAATTCTTTCTTCACCTTATGGTAAGTTTTTAAAAATCCCGAGTGTCCTCCTAAAGGAGAAGTGTGCAATTCCAACAGAATATTTTGTTTTAGTTGGGAATTATTACAAATATATAAGCGATATTTGTACCATAAGGAATCATTTTTGCAACTAAATGTATCAGATGTACTACGATCTTGCTGCAACTTTTGAATGAGTGTCCACATTTATTCGTCCTTCTTCCATTCATCTCTTGCTTCGGTTATCCAATATGGTTGGATAACAGAAATGGCACAAAGAAATGCTGCCACCTCTTCATCCTTTCTTTAGAGTGCATTTGTGACAACATTTAGCTTTCTTTTTTTGTATATGATTTCAAAGTCATAACCCAACATATTTGTGACCCATTTTTTCTACTCTTCTGAAGATCGTCTTTGTTCCAAAAAGTGTTTAAGACTATCATGATCGGTTTTTACCTTGAATTGTCTTCCCATTAGGTAAGGTCACCATTTCTTTAGTGCATGTAGTATTGCCAACATTTCCTTCTCATAAATAGCTTTCTGTAAATACTTTCCTTTGATTCGACGACTTTAAAAAGTAATGGGTCTTCCTTCTTGCATTAAAACAACGCCAATTCCATTTCTTGAGGCATCACATTCCACAATAAATGTTTTTGTGAAGTCTGGCGTAGCTAAGACCGATGCTAGGCATATTGCCTCTTTAAGATGTTCAAAGGCCTTAGTTGTTTCAAGAGTCCATGAAAATGTATCTTTCTTCAATAATGTTGTTAGATGTGCTGCTGTTCTCCCATAATTCTTAACAAACTTGCGATAATACCATGTTGACCTGAGAAATCCTCGCAATTGCTTTATGGTTGTGGGGACTTTCCATTCCTTAATGGATTTAATTTTGTTAGTGTCTACCTTAACACCCTCATGAGATACAATATGACCCAGATATTCCACCTCTTGTACTCCAAAGAAACATTTGGATGTTTTTTCATATCATTGTTTCTCCTCCAATTGTTTGAGCACCCTGTCAACATGTTGAATATGATCCTTCCAAGCCCTGTTGTATATTAGTATATCATCAAAAAATATTAGCACAAATTTTCTAAGGAAGGGTTTGAAAATGGAATTCATCAACCCTTGAAATGTATAAGGTGCATTGGTAAGACCAAAAGGCATGACCAAAAATTCATAATGACCCTCATGAGTTCGAAATGCTGTTTTCAGAATATCTTCTGTTTTCATTCTAATTTGATGATATCCTGAACGAAGATCCAAGTTGGTAAAATAAATTTCTCCATGTAATTCATACAATAATTCATCAATCACGGGAATGGGAAATTTATATTTAATAGTGATATTATTGAGCTCCCTATAATTGGGACACATGTGCCATGATCCATCCTTCTTTTGCACCAATACTACTAGAGCAGAGAAATAACTTTGACTAGGTTGAATTATACCAGCCTCTAACATTTCTACAATCATACGTTCAATTTCTCTCTTTTGGACATAAGGATATCTTTAAGGCATGATGTTTAGAGGAACACTTCCAAGAATCAAATGAATAGCATGATCATGATCATGAATAGGTGGGAGTCCTTTGGGAGTTTCAAACACCTTGGAATGATTGTCCAAGAATTTTTGGAGATCTGGAGGAATAGATGATTTTGATGTTGGAAGTTCTAGTGAGAATAATTGTGCAATTACGCCTCGGTTTTCTTTCTTCAGAATATTTTTCATGACATTAGAGCTTATTATCTTTCCTGGCTTCCCTGCGATACCCGTAATTTGAATTCCTTTCCTTCTGAAAAAAATTAAAGAAAAGTTCTTGAAAATTAAAAGATACCGTCCTCAAATATTGTAACCATTGTACTCTTATTACAACATCAACACCTCCCATTGGAATTGAAAGAATTTGACTATTCAATACATATTCCCCCATGGTTAGCTTGATATTATGAAATTTTCCAGAGCAATTTATAGTTCCTCCATTTGCAACCATCACTTGAAATTATGGTGCTGGGTATAGGAAACAATTCAATTCCTTGGCTACTTTGTGGAATAAAATTATAGATGCTTCTTGCAGTCAATCAACACTATTACCTTTTTCTTATTGATATGTCCTTCTATCTTGAGAGTTTTAGGAGTGGTAATTCCTGCCAATGCATTACATGATATGGTCAGACTCATTTCTTCTTCTTCTAGGGTTGGTTCCTGGTGTATATCCTCTTATTTTGAAGTTTCTTGTTCATTTTATTCCTCCTCTTCACAATCTATGTAAAATAATTTCTTCTCAGCACACTTATGACCTTTAGTGTATTTGCTATCACAACTGTAGCAAAGCCCTTTTGCTCTTTTTTCTTCCAATTGTTGTGGTGTCAACCTTGTAGGTTGTGGAAGTCTAGGAGTAACAACACTTCCATCTTTATAGATGTGAGTGGTAGGCTTCCTTGTCGCCATAATTTTACATTCAATTTTTCTTGCCAATTTGAATGCCTTCTCCAATGAATCAAGTTCCTAAACAGGAACTTCATGTTGGATGTTATCCTTTAAATTCCCTATGAAGACATCAATCCTGTGTTCCTCTAGAATATCAGTTACCATTATATTCAATTTGTGGAAGTCCTCAATGTGCTCCACCATTGAACCCTTTTGTTTGAGATTTATCAATTGGCTAAAGAAGGTGTTTCTCTTTACCTAACAAATATCCAATTCCATATGAAGTTTTGCAACAGGATGCACATGCACGGTGTATAAAATATGAGAATCTTCATAATGATGATGTGAAGAGACTAGTGGTTTGAAACATGTCAAAGATATGTGGGAAAATCTAGAAGCCATATTTGGTGACGGTACCAACAAAAATAAGGATAATGAGAATAAGAGTAATAAGAAGAAGAAAAAGAAGAAGAAAAAAAAGAAGAGCATCCAGAGACAAGAATCTCAACCACAAGAGTCTCATTCTTCAAGTTTACATGATTCAACAAATGATGAGAAGAGATCAAAATGTCATGCTCCCAAAGGTATAAATATTAATGATTTTCTGTTGAGTTATAATTTTTATTCATATCTAGATCATGTTGAAGCACATAGTGAATATGAGAATGTTATTAATAGTCTTAGATCTGAGATTTCTAGACTAACAATTGCATGCAAGATGTTAGCACTCCGTAATTTCTCCAGGTTGAGGAGAGAAACTCAGAGGTAACCAAAAACCACTTGTAAGTTGGAATCTAGCCCTTCCAAATTCAGAGAGGGATCTTTCCATCTGAAAAATTCAATCATTTAGATGTTAGGCTAGGTATGGTTCTCAATGAGGTATACTTTTTAAAGGTTTGTTGTCAAGAAGGAAGAAAAATGCATTGGGCACGAAGTCTTGTCAAATTAATTATTTTTCCAGTGATAGGATGAAAATATAAGGGATCTTCTACAGGGAAAATATAGGGAGTATTGGTGGTGTAATAAAATTAGTTTTTCGTAGGAGGGTGAGTATGAGAATGATGAAACAACATATAGAGCATCAAAATTGTGGGATGAATTCTAAATGTTGTTTTAAGAAGAAAACATAGATTTCTTGGTAAACTAAATCAGAGTACTTTTTTAAATGTATTATGAGATAAGTTTTGGTTCAACCAAAAGTGAAGACATATATTAAAGATATTCAAATAACATGAGGAAATATTACTACATGATAGAAGCACAACACCATTAAGAGATGACACAGGAATCCATGTAAATCATGCCTCTCTCTTTCATTCACTGATTAATATTAAATAAAAATACAACATACACAAGTATCTTCTTCTCAAACTTGACTAAACAACCCTTTGCACTATTATATTTACAAAATATAACATCAAAAGCATTAAGTTTCCACCCAACAGAAATTAATTTCCCAAAGGAGAAATGGTAATAAGCTAGATGCAATGAATGTAGACTTGCTATGTTAAAAACTAGGAAGCAGCTTACCTACTGTATTCCTCAACATAATTTTGAACCAAAAACTTAAATATTTACAATTATCTATATATTCAACACACTAAGGCTCTAGGACACTTGTCAACATCTTCAAAATCGGTTTTCGAAGCTTTGGAGTTGAATCTGATGGTCAAACAATTGACTATCCAAAGCGCAACGCACAAGCACAATGACTTTATTTTTTGAATATCTCGTAAATGGTAATTCGGATTGAGCTTATTTTTTTTACATAAAGTTAATATCATTATAACTCCACAAACTTTGAGCCTAATATGACTCATGGATATTTAAAAAATATAAAAGTGGTTGCAAATGACGGTGGCTCGTTTCTCAAAAATCGTGAGGTTTTTTGACCTGATATTAAGTGATCTTGTTAATATCACCCCCATTCATCTTCTGTAAAAATTTCATGGAAAACAGATAAATGGTTTAAGAGATATGGTGAAAATATGGTGACTGCGTGAAAGCACAACGCAGAAGCATAACACTCCAAGCTTATACTATCTCCGACCATTATCTAACATGTTGAGTGTATTGGGATGGCATGGAATGGTGCATACAATGTTTCAAACCCTTGAGAAAACTTCTAGGCTGTATATAAACCTTGAAACCCCAAACCTTCTTCTTGCAGCAGAAGCGCAACACACCTTCATCTTTGTGATTTGACCAAAAACTGATCTTTCGACTGAGAAAAATGATTTGGAGCTGATCCAAATATTAAAAAAATCCTCCTACATGGAAAAAATTGACAAAAATTTGTATTCCTCATCAAAATATGATGCCTTGGTAGAAGCGCAACACTCCTTGCAGAATTTGCGTAGTGAACCTTTCTTGGTGTTCAAAAAGCCTCGATGGGACAAGTAACAAATGCATATCTTTTTAGAGGTCAAGGTGATGTGTTTAGCTCCCAATATAAAGAAAACTCACCTTCAAGGACAATGATTACCATTTTAAACTTGAATGCTGAAAATGCAACAAGAGAGGATGCACAATAGATCTTTCAGACTGTTGTACTGGAAGTTGATGTCATAGTACAAGCATGATTTGATTACAAAACTTCTTAACAAGATGTCACTAGCTCACCCTAATGATGCAAATCCGGGACCATCATACCCCCACTCATGACTTGAATGGCTCATGACCTTATAATCTCTTAACCCAATATTTTAGGAAACCAATGACCACTTCCCATTATTACTCATACACCTCTAATATAATTATACTAATGACATGGTCTGACATTATTTAAGGACTAAGGATTTTATCTCCAAGAGATCATAGAAAAAAATTTACAAATTGATCAACATAATGAAAAGACATGGATCAATACACAAGGATCAATACACTACCATATTTCGGGTTAAAATACACTAGGAATCTAACACAAGGATCAATACACTACCACATTACGGGTTAAAATCCAATGATGGAATCTGGCAAACAGATAAAATCGGAACCGCCGTCGGAGGTTTAAAGTATTTTTTTTAAAATCCAGATGATCATCAACTATGCGATGTTAATTACATAGAGATGCATATTCAAAGATTATTGTCTATGTGATGTTAATTAAATAGAGTCGCATATTCGACGATCATTGTCTTGTCACCAGAAAACGACCAAATTTCAGCATTAATGGTATTTTACCTACCAAATTTTAGCAATAATGGAATTTTACTGTTGTGCGACATTTACATATATGTAGGGCCAAATACATATTTACAATTTCCACATTCTTGTTATACATCCCATGCTTTTGAAATGTTATAGGCCTATTTTCAGGTTAATTTTGATTGATAATCATCACTAAAAGCTATTTGGTGAGGAAAAATGTCAGATAACATTCCTCAAGGACTAGGCCAAGGAAATGTGGGATTGACATCAGGGGCTTCAGAGGATAGAAAATGTTATTTCCCTTGTAAAAAGTGCAAGGGATTGATAGGAAGGAGACTTTTAATAAAAATAGCTTAAAAGCATTGTAGAACTTATGGCCATGCTAAAGGCGGAGATGAATATCATCCATTAGTAAGTGAAAGTAACAAATGCATATCTTTTTAGAGGTCAAGGTGATGCATTGAGCTCCAAATATAAAGAAAACTCACCTTCAAGGACAATGATTACCATTTTAAACTTGAATGCTGAAAATGCAACAAGAGAGGATGCACAATAGATCTTTCAGACTGTTGTACTGGAAGCTGATGTCATAGTACAAGCCTGATTTGATTACAAAACTTCTTAACAAGATGTAACTAGCTCACCCCAACGATGTAGGGCCGAGACCATCATACCCCCACTCATGACTTGAATGGCTCATGACCTTATAATCTCTTAACCCAATATTTTAGGAAACCAATGACCACTTCCCATTATTACTCATACACCTCTAATATAATTATACTAATGACATGATTTGACATTATTTAATGACTAAGGATTTTATCTCCAAGAGATCATAGCAACAAATTTACAAATTGATCAACATAATGAAAAGACAAGGATCAATACACTACCACATTTCGGGTTAAAATCCGATGGCGAAATCGAACAAACGGATAAAATCAGAACCGTCGTCAGAGGTTTAATGTATTTTTTTTTTAAATCCATATGATCATCAACTATGTGACGTTAATTACATAGAGATGCATATTCGAAGGTCATTGTCTATGCGACGTTAATTACATAGAGTCGCATATTCGACGATCATTGTCTTGTCACCAGAAAACGACCAAATTTCAACATTAATGGTATTTTACTGGCCAAATTTCAGCAATAATGGAATTTTACCGTTGTGCAAAATTTACATATATGTAGGTCCAAATACATATTTACAAGTTCCACATTCTTGTTGTACATCCCATGCTTTTGAAATGATATAGGCCTATTTTGAGGTTAATTTTGATTGATAATCATCACTAAAAGCTATATGGTGAGGAAAAATGTTAGATAACATTCCTCAAGGACTGGGCCAAGGAGATGTGGGATCGACATCAGGGCCTTTAGAGGATATAAAATGTTATTTCCCTTGTAAAAAGTGCAAGGGCATGATAGTAAGGAGACTTTTAATAACAATAGCTAAAAATAATTGTAGAACTTATGGCCATGCTAAAGGTAGAGATGAATATCATCCATTAGTAAGTGCTTATTCATTATCATCCATTAGACCATAAGATACTTTTTCTTTATATTTCTTATACATGCCATAGGAGACTTGGTCTTTACTTAGTTCAAATATATAGTCAATTTCACAAGTGAAAATCTTCCAAAATATTCATTTTGTGTTTTATGCATTGAGAAAACATATCATGATGAGTTCCACATAGTTAATTTACGATTAATATTTACGTTTGTTCATAAATATCTAATCTAGGTTGTTTGCAATTAATATTTATGCTAGGTAGTTTGGAATTACTATTTATTGTAGTTTGCAATTAATATTTATGCTAGGTAGTTTTGGCATTCATCGACGATCTCTCTCTCTCTCTCTCCAAAAATAGCCTCCTCTCCTCATTGGTGTGTTGTGTTTCTCATTTGTTTAAGTTTCTACTGCTAGGATTTCATTTTTCCCTCCCTTGTAGCACTAGTTTTTCCAACTTCCTTCATTCCTAGCACCAGATTTTTAACTTGTCCTTTTCATAACACTAGATTTTTCACTTTTTAAACTTTCTAGTGCTATATTGTTTCTCATCTACCTTTTTTTATAGTGCTAATATTCCTCCTTGTTTCCTTTTCTAGTGCTAGGAATTCCAAATGTGCCCTTTTGTAGTGTTAGGCTTCCTAGTTTCTCTTTAGTCTAGCATTGAGTTTGTCAATTAGACTTCTTTCTAGCAGTAGGATTTGCAATTAGGCTATTTTCTAGTAACATTGATTTTGTAATTGTACCTTTTTCCATTGCTAGGAGTCTCCAAAAGTCCTCATTCCAACATTGATCAATTTCACATTTGTTCCTTTTTCCAATGCTAGGTTTTGAAATTGTCCTCCTTTTGACCCTTTTCCATCTATTCCTTCATCCTTTTTCTTCTGAATTGGTTACAAAGGGACAATTTCCTTAGGAAATTAAAAATGAATATTCAAATGCAAACATAGAATAAAAAAACAAGAGAATAGAGGAATACGAAAACAATCCATCATATAAAGAGCATTCAACCATGAATGAATTCTTTAATAGGACCTTAGATGAAGATTTGTGAAATGTTTAATTGATATATTACAGAGCATCTAACAAGGATGAATTCTGCATATGTATTTTTCAATCAAACATGAATATAACACAAAGATGAAATAAAAAAAGAAGAATCACATACACATAAGAGATTGATACATTCTTCAACACACCATACTCCTGGAAACTCTGGTATAGAATGATTCTGTACTTCTCCACTAATTTTTCATTAATAGCTCAAATTTATAGAATCACAATTTTTTTTTTCTCCAAAATTACTCAAAACACCAACCCCTATTACATCATAAAAGACTATATATATACAAGCTTAGACTCCTTGAGCCATTTTTAGAAATTACAGAAAAATATATCTATATATATTTTTTCTATAATCTTGGATCTCTGTTCTTGGAAATAGCATATCCAACGAATTTCTTCAGGAATTATTGGGATTAGATATCCCTGAAGAACTTTTGGTGCCGAATAAAACTAACATCCTTTAAATCTATTGCTTCATGGCCCCGCTTCTTGAAAATCTCCTGAGTAAACTGCTTTTCCCAATCACTTTCTTCTTTATCCTCATTTTTTGGTAAAATCTTATTTGAATTTACAATAAAAACCCTTATGATTTTATTATCTGCTTCTGCGATGCTAGACCTTTTCTCTTTCTTCTTGATGCTCCACCTGATTTCAGGCATATCAAAATCTTCATCACTGCTAGATGCTGCTTCAAAAAAAGATTCTATCTCTTCCATATGTTTCTCAGGCTGAAATAACTCTGTATATTTCATTGGTTGTAACTCATTCACTTCAATATTTTTCCTCTTACCCTTAAGCTCTGATTTATTTTCTGCTTTCAAATCCATGCCAAATCTTTCCATTTTTGACAAATTACTTGTGAATTTAATCTTTATTCCGTAAACAGAATGAATCAAAAGAAATATCTCAACCATAAATATAGACTCTCAACCACCAATTTTATCTACAATCATAAATGAAAAGAACTATAATGATAACCTCCCTCTCCCACATCATGTGCGACATGTGTGCCTGCTTTTTTTGCCTGTAACACATGCAAGGTCACCTCCAGATATTCGACCAATATATTTCCCATGATTAAGCTTGAAATCCCTAATAGGTAGTTATTCTATGCTCACATGCCAAAAACTTCAACCTCAAGAACTTGTTGCAAGAGACGAATCTGAAACATTCCACTTATCTACAAATATGGAAATTTTTTGCAAGATAAATGATGAAGGAAAATATACTTCCAACATTTATCTATTAATTACATCTAATTCTGAATAGAAATTATATGTAACTGGTGGTAACCCAACAATCACCTTTCTAACTTCATAAAGCAGGAAAATATCTTCTTTCAAGAATTTAATTATTTCCTTTCCCTTCATATTTGTATTGATTTAATTTATGGCTGATATATCATTTATTTTAGCTTTCAAAATCATATGATATTCAATTTCTGGAATCAACAAACCCTCTGAATTCAAAAACCTTGGAAAACCTAGCAGAAACATCTCTCCAAAGATTATTTTAAAACCTGATATTCTTGATTTCATGAAATCTGTTTTCAATGAAAGATCCTTCATCATCTGATTTTTTATGATATACTTTCTTGCTTGGGATATCATTTCTGCTCTGTCATCTATCCCTACAAAAGTCAAATGGGATTTTGTTCTTGAATTTAAAAAATTGATATAATTTTGAGCCTTCGATGGTTTGTCTCCAAACATCTGTTGAAAATTAAAAATATTGGTTGAAACAGTAGAACCCAATTCTCTTTCATCCTCCACTTGTAAAAAATAAAATTTAAGCTTTTTAATTTCTGAAATGAAACGATCCTAGATCAAATATTTTTCTTTTATCAAACTCTGATTTGTTAATTTCAACTGATGTTGTAGAAAATCTTTCTCACTTATACTTTGCTCCAAATATTTACCTTTCTCTTGAATATCTTGATTAACTTTATCTAAATCAGATTGAAAATTTTTAATCTTCTCATCCTGTACTGAAATATTTTTTAAATTTGAAATCAAAGAATATTTGGCTTCATATTGATATACTTTCTCTTTAGTTGTTTTCAATTGCAAAACTTCAGCCTTCAAGTTTAATGTTTCCTGCTTTAAATCATCTCTTTTTTTCTACAAATCCAACAACTCTTGAGTTTGAGGATGATTAGTCTCAACAATCTTCAATTTATTCTTCAAAGCCTGAATAATATTTTCTTTGTCCTCCAACAATTTATTTGATGCTTTCTTTTCACTAGACTTCCGTTTTGTTGCTATAAAATATGCTTATAATTTATTGATTTGATTCTTCCATCCTTTTGACATGGATTTCTCTTTCTTAATTTACTCTTCTAATTTGAAAACCTTATTCTACAATTTATTATTATTAAAAAATGAACTTAGTAGATCAGAATATAGAACATATGAGACTTGCTTATGGAAATGAATCTTATTTGGAGCATTAATTTTATCCATTTTGATATTTATCTCAGACATTTTCTTCTTATCTACCACAACAATCTTCAAGGCATTACTAGCAGCTTCCTTGACAGAAAATAATGAAACGTCCTTAATATCAACCTTCCTAACTGAGATGAAATTATCATACTTTCTTGAATGCACATCTTTTGATTTTCATCATAATCTCTAAGAACATGTTGACATTATTGAAACTGAGAATGTGACTCTTGAGAAAATATAACTGTTTTCACTTACAACTCTTCACCTCCTTGGTGGGCTTCAAATTCATTCTGAGAGATAGTCTTCCCCGGGGAAGAAGCAACTCCTTTTTATTCTTCTACAATAGTACCCTTTGGTTGGTAACTTGATTGATCTTCATCATCAATCATCACAATGTCAAGTCCTTCAGAAATAACCTTCTGCATCTCAAGAGATTTTTCAACTATAACCTATGACTCTGATATTTCCTTATGAAACCTTTTTTACTAAATACATTTTATCATAGGAGTCTTAACATCTATAGTTAGAGGATTAGACTGCATTTTTATAGAAGAATCAGTCTACACCTATGGTTCCAAACATATGTCTTCATTTATTGTATCAGAATTATCCCATTGAATTAACTCTTCCATTTCTTCATTCTCAAAAGAACCACATCTATTCTGACTCTTTCTCTGATTAACAATTCCCCTAGGATCATACCTTAATTCCCGAACTTCCCTGAAATTCATTCCTTTAACAATTTCCTCTATGATTGGAAGAGAAGAAAAATTAGAAACTATAAAAGTTTCAACTATGTATTTGAATTTTATATTAGCTCCCTTTCTGTGCTTGACAAAATGCTCTTGCTCAATGAATAAAATTTTCCTGAAAAACTCCAGAGAAAACTATCTTTGAACCAGAAAAGAAGGAAACATGACAGGTGCCTTTGTGAATCCATAAACCCTGATAACTGTAAAATATTTGTACAAAAAAAAATCTGCAACAGGATCATTTGTCACTTGCATCTTACTCCTCATTTCCTCATAAATCCTAGGAGGGTTGAATCATAAAAAATTTGATACACTGCAACCATAATTTCATTGAAAATTTTGAAGAAGGAAAAATCAACTGCTTCTAATAAGAAACTAAGATCCCTGATGAAAATATCTGATTTTATCTCTTGTAGTGAAATTTGATTCTCATGCACAATCATCTTAAGTAACATTGTTTGATATCTGAAGTTTTGTTCCAAGTGGAAGTTTTCTATCTGAGAATGAATTTTCTTAGCCAAAAACTCATCAAAATTAAGGCTTTTAGAATTGTTGGACTGACTCACCTGTACAAGACATCCTATCATGACCTTAGAAACCAAACTATCATCATCTATACCTAAGACCTGATATAATAAAGACAATAAACATTGAATGGGATGCTGAAAGATAGAAATTTGATAAGGAAACTACATTCCTTCAATATTTACTTCTGGTTTGACCTTTTTTGATAGAAACAAATGCAATTTGTCTTGACCTAACTCTGCAACTAAACTCAGACTTGACAACTCATAATATTCCTCATCTAAATCATCATGCAAACCTGGGATTGATAATGCCTTTCTTACAGTTTTATAATTGACTTGACATAATAATTTAGAACCTCGAGAATCCATTATAACCCTCTGACAACTCAAATAATTCTCTACTAACCATTCAATGAAGTCTTTCAAAGGAAAGACTGTATCAACATAAAATTGACAAATTGCACACCTCAATTTTGTAGGAAGAACCGATGGATTACTTACAATGAATTTCTTCAACTCTTTAATAGATCCTACTGATAACCTAGTTTCAAAAACACTAGATACATAATCTCAAAGATATTCCTCCACGGGATCTAGATATTTAGCATTGACAAAAATTATAGAAGGATATTCCATTTATCCAAAACAAAACTCTTGATCGAACATAGGGGAAACAAAGCTCTGCAATGAAAGAGTAACCAAAAAACGATGACGAAAAAATGACTTACTTGGCAAATGAGAAAACCACTGTATTGCTCGCTGATTCACAAAATGTTTTCAAATTTCGCATTTAAAATGAGGATCAACCTTAGAATCTCACATGTATACCTCAAAAAACGTTAGTGGGAAAGTTCTTGCCGATTGAAAACAAAATTAGCCTCTTCACAACTTAATCGACGAGTAAATATAGACCATTAGATCTTCGCTCGATCTACAGTTTGCCACATTTCCCCTTTCTTCTATCCTTCCACTAAATTTTTGGAAAAACTATCCCTTTATTTATCCTTTAGCTAAATTAGAAATGTCGCTATTTAGTTAGCTGGCTTATTTCACACTTTTATTGTGTCGAGAGGTGCGCCTATAGTCTGGGTAGAAAGTATGCGTCTGTCCCAAATAATAAATTAGAAAGAATATATATATATATATATATATATATATATATATATATATATATATATATATATATATATATATATATATATATATATTTATTTATTTATTTATTTATTTATTTATTTTTATGTCGGCCATGAAAAATTTACAAAAAAAAAATGCAAGCCTCATATATTTTGCAGAAAGTGTGTATCCAAAAGATTAACCTAAAGAAACAAATTTGTTATCTCACCCATAAAAAAATGTTAAATAAATAAAATAAAAATAAGAAATAGGCTCTCCTTTTTTTACAATAAAATATTAAAAAAATACCTATGCGATCACAAACCATGTGCAAATTCTCCTAATGCTACTTAATATAAGGTCAAATACAACCCATATTTTATAGTAACACCATGTGCAATTACATCCTCAAATCCATTTTCAACCAATACCCCCCTTAGCCCATGGTATATCCACCCATAAAAATATGTGCCAATTCCCTTTAATAACCCATTTGACAAAATGACTTTCCTTCTTGGAATAACACATGGTTTAAAAGAAAACCATGGGAATGAGCCACTTAGATCCTCCATATTTAAAAAAGCCAATATAGACCCATCTAACACCAGTTCTACGAAGCTTCGAGAGGGATCAAATCCCTTGAGGTGCAAACCTCTCCTCAAATTTTTACTCAAAAAATGGGTTTTCACCTCAAGGGATTTTATCCCTCTCAACGCTTCGTAGAACAATAACTAGATGTGTCTATATTGGTTTCTATTTATTTTCACTATTACATGTTCATATCATTAAACTCATTAAATATATGCAGTTAGATTGATTAGTTAATATATTCAATGGAATCATTCCCATTAAGGGTATTTTTACTTTGATTATTATGAACGTGTAAGTTATAAGTTGAGCCATATGAAAATGATTAGTTAACTAGCTAAGTTGTCTTTGTCTAGCTCTTTGTTGTATTTTTTATGGAGCTTTCCGGATTATCCACATTGCTAGAAAACGAGTGTCGAGAGGTGCGCCTATAGTCTGGGTAGAAAGTATGCGTCTGTCCCAAATAATAAATTAGAAAGAATATATATCTATATATATATATATATATATATATATATATATATATATATATATATATATATATATATATATATATATATATATATATATATATATATATATATATATATATATATATATTTATTTATTTATTTATTTTTATGTCGGCCATGAAAAATTTAAGGAAAAAAAAAATGCAAGCCTCATATATTTTTGCAGGAAAGTGTGTATCCAAAAGATTAACTGAAAGAAACAAATTTGTTATCTCAGCCATAAAAAAATGTTAAATAAATAAAAATAAAAAATAAGAAATAGGCTCTCCTTTTTTACAATAAAATATTAAAAAAATACCTATGCGATCACAAAACCATGTGCAAATTCTCCTAATGCTACTTAATATAAGGTCAAATACAACCCATATTTTATAGTAACACCATGTGCAATTACATCCTCAAATCCATTTTCAACCAATACCCCTTAGCCCATGGTATATCCACCCATAAAAATATGTGCCAATTCCCTTTAATAACCCATTTGACAAAATGACTTTCCTTCTTGGAATAACACATGGTTTAAAAGAAAACCATGGGAATGAGCCACTTAGATCCTCCATATTTAAAAAAGCCAATATAGACCCATCTAACACCAGTTCTACGAAGCTTCGAGAGGGATCAAATCCCTTGAGGTGCAAACCTCTCCTCAATTTTTTACTCAAAAAATGGGTTTTCACCTCAAGGGATTTTATCCCTCTCAACGCTTCATAGAACAATAACTAGATGTGTCTATATTGGTTTCTATTTATTTTCACTATTACATGTTCATATCATTAAACTCATTAAATATATGCAGTTAGATTGATTAGTTAATATATTCAATGGAATCATTCCCATTAAGGGTATTTTTACTTTGATTATTATGAACGTGTAAGTTTTAAGTTGAGCCATATGAAAATGATTAGTTAACTAGCTAAGTTGTCTTTGTCTAGCTCTTTGTTGTATTTGTTTTCCTATATTATATTTGTAACATTTATATCGTTTAAATATTTGCGATAGCTGACTAATATTATTTTATTGATTGTAATTGTCTAGTATGGTGCTCCTAGGGAATTCCTCAATGAGGAAGAGGTCATTGTAGTATAAGTGCTTGTTCAAGAACATGAAGTGAATATTGAGCCAGATCAAGCTAACGATCCTATGGAAGAAGATAATGATGTTGATAACACATTGGTTGAAGATGGGATGAGTAGATTGATCCAGGATGTTGAACCCTTAGTTAAACTGAGAGGGGGGGGGGGGTGAATCAGTTTAACACATTCATGGACTTTTAAAACCTTTCATTAAAACTTATTTACACCTTCATTTCATGTCCAACTTAATATGTGAGTAATCTTAGAATGTGAGCAGCAAGTATTAATATAATATAACAGTAGACTTAATATGATAGCAGCAGGTATTAAGCAGATGATATAAATCAGCTCAACACATAAACATCATGCACAGAGACACCAGATATAAGTGGAAACCCATAAAGGGAGAAAACCACATCTTATTATTTTTGTGATGCAAAGGAAAGTTCCAACTCCCTCTCACCACTATTTTTCTGCAGGCACCAACCTACAGGATGCTCCAACCTCAATTCTGCAAGCTACAACTTGCAAGGAAGCACCAACTCCCTTCAATTTTTTGCAGGCACCAACCTACAGGAGGCTCCAACCTTAGTCAGCTACAAATGACAGCTATCAAGCTGCAACTTGATAGGGAAGCTCCAACTTCCTAAATTTATCAAATGGAATGTTTGCTGATTTACCTCAGATATCAGCTCTGTTCTATAGCATCTCTTTCTGCTCTTCTTTTCTTAGTATTCTCTGCCTCACTCTTCTATACTCTGCATTCTCTATATTTATTCTCTCTAAAAAAATTCCCTTATGCATATCTAGTTGATATTATATATAGAGTTCCTCACATGACTGTTTGTATTTCACAAGGAATTTGGAGTGCATAGTCATGACTTTGGCTTCTGTCTTCTCATTCCTTTTTCCAACTCATTTTTAAAATTATAACAATATGTACAAATTTCAATGTTACAGTGGGATTTTATTTTTCCTTTGGATACTTTCCTTTGCATCACAAACAATATAAAACAAAAACATTTACATTCCAAACTATGAAAACTCCAGCTCACTTATTCAGCCTCTTGGCTCGCTGTGCATTTGTCTTTTCTTTGACTGTGTCTTTGTCCCTTTCGGCTCTGTTTGTTTCCTTATTCAATGTCACAGAGTAACAACTATCTGTCATATATATGTAACTGTGCTTTTTATATCAGGCCCATTGATTCTCGGCATAATAATAAAATGTCGTTTTGATATGTGCACTGCCGTGGTGTAACTACAGTGCCTTTTTATATATAACACAACTTCAGCTCTTGGCATAATAATAAAAGCCTGTTTAACATAAAAAATGCCCTTTCGGGCCCACCATCCGAACTTTTATTATTCTCCGTTGCGATGAGCTTCATCCATAGATTTCCGATTGTGATTAGGTCTTTTGCGATAGTTGTGATGCGATTAATTGCAATCACAAATTTCATTGGTATGTTCCACTGCTCTGCTTTCGTGTCGATGCGATGGCCCCACACTGCATGCATATATATTGGTTCATATATACTCTCCGCCTTACCCATTTTCTTTTCATCAGCTTTGGCTTAAATCTTGGTGTAAACATACATTAAACCTTTTCCTGTACATGTAGCCCACACTACAAAGACATTCCACCTTATTTTACTTTCCAATCGCAATCGCAACACTTTGTTTACATGTTCTGTTGCACAGTTTTTCTCCAATGTGATTAATACCTTTGCGATCGATCTGATGCGATTAATCGCAATTGCAATCTTTGAATATATTGCTCTGATGTTCCGCTTTAATTCTGATGTGATTGACCACTGATGCGATTACTCACTGTTTACCGGAACTCAAATAAATATGAATTGTAGTTTATATGCCCATTGGGTCCGGGCTTCAATCGCAATCGCAAGTTTTGGTTGGATGTTCCGATATGCCTATACTCCGATGCTTCGATGCAATTAGGCCGGAATTCAAATATGTGTTAATCACAGTTTATAAGCCCATCGGGTCCGAGCTTCAATCGCAATCGCAATTTTCAGTTCATACGATCCGCTGCCAACCTTTTTCTGATGCGATTGTTGAGGGTCCCACCATATAAGGCTCTTCTGTCCATTCCATTTATCATAAAGTATGCACTTGCCAATGGTTTAAAACCAACATTGCTCATCAGGCCCACGCAGCATTTCACCCTACCTTTGTATATTGCGCACCGTATAAATATATATATGGTTTGGGCCTTTTCATATAAGGCGCAACATGAATAAAGCGTTGTATATATATATATATATATATATATATATATATATATATATATATATATAGGCGTCTGGAGTAACGATTCTCGGAATAAGGTTAATGCATATATATACTTTGCCGCTTGGGGTAAGATTTTCAGAATTGTGTTTATGAATCCTCCAGCTGGGTAATGTTTCTCGGAATTTATGTTTAGTGTATCTACTAGCTGGGGTGGTGATTCTTGGAATAATGGCTTTGCCTCTGCATCTGCCTTTGCCTTTCTGCTTCTGCCTTCGCTGCTTCTGCCTCTTCTTTCGCTGTACCTCTGCTGCTCGACCTCTGCCTCTATTGCATGACCGTTTCATCTCTTCCTATGTATTTGCTGGCTCTACCTCTGCTGCTCGACCTCTGCCTCAACTGATCTCTGTAAATATATTTTATTGTTGTTCTTTTCCTGTCTCTGCATCTGCTGCCTCTATTTCCATCAATGAAAACATTTCCAATAGTCTCCCCCTTTGGCATTGATGGAAATACACTTCCTCTATTTGCTTGTTAGGATCCTTTCTCCTGTTGCTTGTTCTTCCTCCCCCTTTGACATCAATGGCAAGGGGTTTGAATTCTTAGTGTAGATTCTATACTTTGATCCTGTGTTTTTATCCTTTTTCAACATTTCGTGCATTTCCTCTCTCTGAAATTTTCTGACTTTGTACGTTGCTTCTCCAAACTTTGGAATAGATCTAAAATACTGACCCTTTAGCCTTTTTCATTGATTCTTTTATGCTAGATGTATTTTGATCCTGAGGACCTGGTTCATGCTTCCTTTTCTGGCTGATCTCCCCCTGGAATGATATTTTCATTTCTATTCTCCCCCTAAAACTATGCTTTCTCTTCATATCAGAGAGTAGCATCTACAGATACTACCCCTAGTCTGTCTCTCAAATATTCAAATGGTTCTCTAGAAAGTGGTTTGGTAAATATATTTTTTGTTTGTTCTTTTGTTGGTACATACTCCAGTTTTACTATCTTCTGAGCCAATTGTTCTCGGAGGAAATGATACTTGATTAGGATATGTTTAGTTTTTGAGTGAAGCACAGGATTTTTAGATATACTTATAGCACTTGTATTATCACATCTGATTGAGATAGGTTCATCAACGCTTAACTTCATGTCTTGGAGGGTTTGCTTCATCCACATGACTTGTGTAAAACATGCTGCTACTGTTATATATTATGCTTCTGCTGTAGAAAGAGAGATATATGTTTGTTTCTTGCTTAACCGTGCCACCAGACTTTCTCCTAAATAGAAAGCACCTCCACTTGTGCTTTTCCTGTCATCCACACAACTGGCCCAATCTGCATCTGTGTATGCTGTCAAGGTGAAGCTTTTTCCTTTAGGGTACCAAAGTCCATACTGTGCTATTCCTTGTAGATATCTAAATATTCTTTTGAATGCCAGAAGATGGTTTTGTTTAGGTGCTGCTTGATATCTAGCCACTAGACCTATTGCTAGCATGATATCTGGTCTTGATGCTGTCAGATACAACAGACTTCCTATCATGGATCTGTAGAGTTTTTGATCTATATCAGCAGATCCATCATCAGCACACAGCTTGCATCCCGTGATCATGGGAGTTGACACAGGTTTGCAGTCTTCCATTTTGAACTTTTTCAACATTTCTTTTAAGTATTTTTCCTGTGAGATGAATGTACCTGTGTTCTTTTGCTGGATTTGAATTCCTAAGTAGAAACTGAGCTCTCCAATCATAGACATCTCAAACTCTATTTTCATCTCATCAGTAAACCCTTTTGCTAGTTCTTCTCTATTGCTTCCAAACATAATGTCATCAACATATACTACAACAATCAGGAGTTCATTTTCATGGGCTTTTATGTATAGATTGTTGTCTACTCCACCTCTCTTAAAGCCTTGTTTTTGTAAATATTTATCCAGTCTTGAGTACCAAGCACGAGGAGCCTGTTTCAGTCCATATAGAGCCTTCTTCAGTCTGCACACATAGTCTTCTTTGTATGTTAAAGAGAAACCTTCCGGTTGTTCCATGTAGACTTCTTCTTCTAGATCTCCATTCAGAAAAGCAGATTTTACATCCATTTGATATACCTTGAAGTCTTGGTAGCATGCAAAGGCCAAAAACATTTTGATGGCTTCCATTCTGGCTACAGGGGAAAATGTTTCATCGAAATCAAGTCCTTCGATTTGTGAATATCCTTTGCAGACAAGTCTGGCTTTATTTCTGATTACCTATCCTTCCTCATTCATTTTATTTTTGAATACCCATTTTAGGCCTATGACATTTTTCCCAATGGGTCTAGGAACTAGTTCCCAGGTATTGTTTTTCTCAATTTGGTCTAATTCTTCATTCATAGCATTCACCCAATACTTGTCCTTGCTGGCTTCTTCAAATCTCTTTGGCTCTATTTGTGATAACATGGCTATGTATACCTCTTCTGTCTGTTTAGTTAGTTGCCTTCTAGTTTGGACCCCTACTCTCTTGTCTCTAATGATCTGATCTTCAGGATGGTTCTTCTGAGTATATCTTGAGGAAGCTTTAGAACTCAGCTCTGTATCTTCTGTTGTCTTGCTTGTTTCCTCATCATCTTGGTTTTCTTCTTCATGGTTTTTTGATGGACTGCATCAGTCTGTATCTCTTGTATTGTTTGGAAGTTCTTCATCAAATCTCACATCAATACTTTCTACTATTTTTCAAAGAGTCTTGTTGTAGCACCTGTACCCTTTACTTTTGGAAGCATATCCCAGAAAAATCCCTTCATCTGCTCTTGCATCAAATTTCTCAAGATTTTCATCATTATTCTTTATATAACACTTGCTTCCAAAAATTCTAAAATGTTTGATTGAATCTGGCTTTCCATGCCATAGTTCATAGGGAGTCTTGTCACTTCTTGGCCTTAAGTGAGCTTTATTAAGGATATGCACTGCTGTGTGTACCGCTTCTGCCCAAAACGTTTGAGGAATATTGCTCTCTTGCATCATGGCTCTGGCTATTTGCTGTACATACCTGTTTTGTCTCTCTGCTACTCCATTCTGCTGAGGTGTCCCTGCAATAGTAAATTGTTGCTTTATGCCATGTTCATTGCATAGGTTTGCAAAGTCATAATCAATGAATTCACCTCCTCTGTATGATCTGATGCATTTCAGCTTGCATCCTGTCTAATTTTCTGCTAAGGCTTTGAATATTTTGAATTTGTCCAGAGCTTCCGATTTATTCTTGAGAAATGCAACCCATGTCATTATGGAGAAATCATCAATTATCAGCATGAAGTAGGATTCTCCACTTGGTGTTTTAGTTCTTGCAGGTCCGCACAAATCCATGTGCACAAGTTGTAGAGGTCTTCTTGTTGATAACTCATCTTTGGCCTTGAAGGATGTGCGAGTTTGTTTGCCTAATTGAAATTATTTGCATATGGTATTAGAAGGCCTCTTTATTTCTGGCATGTCTCTGACAGATTTCTTCTTGCTTAGTCTAATGATGTGATCGAAGCTGAGATGTCCCAATCTTTTATGCCATAACCATGAATCCTCAAGTTTGCTAAGATGACATGCTTCATCTTCCTCTTTCACAATGTAAACATTACTCTCTGTTCGAACTCCTTTGAGCAGAGTATTACCTATGGTGCTTGATCTGACTTCACAATATTGTGCTCTAAAAATAACTTCACAGACTTTATCACACATTTTACTGACACTTAGAAAATTTTCTTTTAGCCCATCTACAAATAATACATCTCGGGCCTTTCCTCTGCCATTGTCTATACTGACTGAGCCTTTTCCTTTTATTTTTCCTGATTTATCATTTCCAAAGGTAACATTGCCAGATTTCTTTTCATCAAGAGTTATAAACTCGCTTCTGTCTCCAGTCATGTGTTTTGAGTAGCCACTATCCAAATACCACTGGCTTTTTAGGTCTTGAGCAGTTAGAGCCAAGTCACATTTATTCAACTTCTTTATCAACTCGGGGCATCCTTTTGTTTGGTATCTTTTGTGAGGTGATGAACTACATCTTCTGAGAGGAAATTTTGAAGGCATGTGTCCAACTTGATTGCAAACAATTGCATTTGGTCATAATTTTTGCAGAATTGTGAGTATGAACAGAATTTCTTTGATTCATAAACCTCCTTGAGGTGTTGAACATCAGTATTTGTCCATAATTTCTACAATCAATGATTTTATGGCCAAATTCTTTACAATAAAAACAGTAACCATATAAACTATTTGCATACCTGATGTAAGGTTGTCTTTTCCATTTGTTTGCTTGAGGAAGTCTCTTCAATGTTTTTATCTTTTGCTGGTTTGAATTACTCCTCCTTGCATGACAATATGCAGCAATGTGTCCCAGCTTGTGGCAGACATAACGGGTGGCATTCTTCATAAGAGGGAAGAATCTCCTTTGATGGTTTCCAAATTTGACATACTCAGGGGTCTCAGTTTTTATTACAGTCTTTGCTTCTATAGGTTTCTTCTGATCTCTGTCTTTATCATTACAGGTTTCTTCTTTTGTAGGATTTGTTTGAGCTGCTTCATCATTCTTCTTTGATTTTACAAAAATAATCTCTCTATTTTCCTTTTCTTTCCTTTTACTTGATTCTCCTTCATATCCTATCCCAGTTTTTATCATAGGAGATCTTTGAGCAACCAGAATTTCGTTCAACTTACTAGAGCTTGTTGTTTGAGAAGAATTTATAACCGCTTTCCTTTGAGCATTTTCTAATTTCTTCCTGAGACATACTACTTCTTCTTCCAACTTCTCTTGTTCTTGAGTTTTCTCCTTGATTTGCTTAAGTAACATGTCCTCTATCTTCTTGGATTTTTCAAGCTCTATCTTTAGCTGCATAAGGACTTCTAAATTCTGTTCTTCTCGTACATACTTGAGGAGAATGTCCTTTTGTTTTCTACATTTCAACTTGAGTCTATCAATCTCTTCCAGAGCACTTCTTAGCTCCCCCTCAAGGTCGACTTCACCTTCTTCTTCTTCATCTTCTAGCAGGAGACCTTCAAGTTCTTCTATGGCCATCAATAAAAATTTAGAGGTTCCTTCTTCACTTGAAGGTTCATCTGAATCTTCAGATGCACTGCTGTCTTGTTGAGCATAGAAGGATTTTCTGCTGAAATTCTTTCCTTTCTGCCAGTTTTTTGATGCATTTTTCTCTGTTTCTTGAGCCTGATTCCTTAATTTCTTGTGAGGACACTTAGCAGCATAGTTTCCCACTCTTCCACAGTTAAAGCATTTGAAGGGAAGTTTACCTTTGTATTTACCTGAGCCTCTATCCAATTTCTTGACAAAATTTGCCTCTTCTTCATCTGAGCAAGAGCATATGTCTTCCTCTTCTTATTTCTTCTTTTCTGTTTTAAAGGCTGCCTCCCTCATACTTGGCTTCTTCTGTGGGAGCCTCATCTCGTATGCTGTTAAATTTCCAAGTAGCTGGTTCATGGTCAAGGTCTCCCAATCAATTGTTTCTTCTATTGTAGACACCTTAGGATTAAGCCTGGATGGAAGAGATCTTAGAATATTTTGCACAATTATACTTTCTGGCATGGTTTCTCCAAGAGCTTTCATATTGTTAACAATTTCTGCAACTTTTAGGAAGAAACTGTCAATGTCTTCATCATCATTCATTTTTAAGTTCTCAAACTGGGCTCTATAGACTTGAAGTTTGGCAGTCTTTACTTTCTTGTCTCCTTCATGGATGTTCTCCAGAGTATCCCACATCTCTTTGGCAGTGTCTTTGTGCATTAATTTGATAAACTCTGCTTCACAAAATCCATTCAAGATGGCATTGATGGCTTTTGCGTTAGCTACAAAATCTTGTTTGGATTCTTTCTTTGAGTCAGTTGCCTTTGGGGCATATCCTAATTCCACAGCACCCCAAAATTCTATTCCTAGAGACATTATATATGTCCTCATCCTGATTTTCCAGAAGGTATAATTTGCACCTGTAAAGAAAGGGGCTTTATTGGTTGAGCATCCTTCTTTACTAGCCATCCTGAGAACCTAGAATCTCCTTTCAATTGTCAAACTGGTACAAAGGAGCCTGCTCTGATACCAATTGTTGAACCCTTAGTTAAACCGAGAGGGGGGGGGGGTGGTGAATCAGTTTAACACATTCATGGACTTTTAAAACCTTTCATTAAAACTTATTTACACCTTCATTTCATGTCCAACTTAATATGTGAGTAATCTTAGAATGTAAGCAGTAAGTATTAATATAATATAATAGTAGACTTAATATGAGAGCAGCAGGTATTAAGCAGATGATATAAATCATATCAACACATAAAAATCATGCACAGAGACACTAGATATAAGTGGAAACTCATAAAGGGAGCTCAATTCTGCAAGCTAAAACTTGCAAGGAAGCACCAACTCCCTTCAATTTTCTGTAGGCACCAACCTACAAGAGCCTCCAACCTCAGTCAGCTACAACTGAGCTATCAAGCTGCAACTTGATAGGGAAGCTCCAACTTCCTCAATTTATCAAACAAAATGTTTGCTGATTTACCTCAGATATCAGCTCTGTTCTATAGCATCTCTTTCTGCTCTTCTTTTCTTAGTCTTCTCTGCCTCACTCTTCTATACTCTGCATTCTCTATATTTATTCTCTCTAAAAAAATTCCCTTATGCATATCCAGTTGATATTATATATAGAGTTCCTCACATGACTATTTGTATTTCACAAGGAATTTGGAGTGAACAGTCATGACTCTTTGGCTTCTGTCTTCTCATTCCTTTTTCCAACTCATTTTTAAAATTATAACAATATGTACAAATTTCAATGTTACAGTGGGATTTTCTTTTTCCTTTGGATACTTGCCTTTGCATCACAAACAATATAAAAAAAAAAACATTTACATTCAATCACTATGAAAACTCTAGCTCACTTATTCAGCCTCTTGGCTCGCTGCGCATATGTCTTTTCTTTGACTGTGTCTTTGTCCCTTTCGGCTTTGTTTGTTTCCTTATTCAATGTCACAGAGTAATGACTATCTGTCATATATATGTAACTATGTTTTTTATATCAGGCCCATTGATTCTCGACACAATAATAAAATGTCGTTTTGATATGTGCACTGCCGTGGTGTGACTATAGCACCTTTTTATATATAACACAACTTCAGCTCTCAGCATAATAATAAAAGCCTGTTTAACATATAAAATTCCCTTTCGGGCCCACCATCCGAAATTTTCTTATTCTCCGTTGCGATGAGCTTCATCCATAAATTTTCAATTGCGATTAGGTCTTTTGCGATAGTTGCGATGCGATTAATCGCAATCGCAAATTTCATTGGTATGTTCCACTGCTCTGCTTTCGTGCTGATGCGATGGCCCCACACTGCATGCATATATATATATATATATATATATATATATATATATATATATAATATATATATATATATATTGGTTCATATATACTCTCTGCCTTACCCTTTTTCTTTTCATCAGCTTTAGCTTAAATCTTGGTGTAAACATACATTAAACCTTTTCCTGTACATGGAACCCACACTACAAATACATTCCGCCTTATTTTACTTTCCAATCGCAATCGCAACACTTTGTTTACATGTTTCGCTGCACATTTTTTCTCTAATGTGATTAATACCTTTGCGATTGATCCGATGCGATTAATCGCAATCACAATATTTCAACATATTGCTCCGATGTTCCGATTTAATTCCGATGCGATTGACCACTGATGCGATTACTCACTATTTACCGGAACTCAAATACATATGAATTGTAGTTTATATGCCCATCGGGTCCGGGCTTCAATCGCAATCGCAAGTTTTGGTTGGATGTTCTGATATGCCTATACTCCGATGCTCCAATGCGATTAGGCCGAAATTCAAATATGTGTTAATCACAGTTTATAAGCCCATCGGGTTCGGGCTTCAATCGCAATCGCAATTTGCAGTTCATACGATCTGCTGCCAACCTTTTTCCGATGCGATTGTTGAGGGTCCCACCATATAAGGCTCTTATGTTCATTCCATTTATCATAAAGTATGCGCTTGCCAATGGTTTAAAACCAACATTGCTCGTCGGGCCCATGCAACATTGCACCCTACCTTTGTATATTGCACACTGTATAAATATATATATATATATAGGCGTCTGGAGTAACGATTCCCAGAATAAGGTTAATGCATATATATACTTTGCCGCTTGGGGTAAGATTCCCGGAATTGTGTTTATGAATCCTCTGGCTGGGTAATGATTCTCGGAATTTATGTTTAGTGTATCCACTAGCTGGGGTAGTGATTCTCGGAATAACGGCTCTACCTCTGCCTCTGCCTTTCTGTGATAACGGATTTGCCTCTGCCTCTTCCTTTGCCTTTTTTCTTCTGCCTTCGCTGCTTCTACCTCTGATTTCGCTGTACCTCTGCCTCTATTGCATGACCGTTTCATCTCTTCCTCTGTATTTGCTTCCTCTGCCTCTGCTGCTCGACCTCTGCCTCAACTGCTCTCTGTAAATATCTTTTGTTGTTGTTCTTTGCCTGTCTCTGCATCTGTTGCCTCTATTTCCATCAATGACAACATTTCCAACACATGAGACATTTAATAATGTTGTAGGAAGGGATGATGATGACGACTCGTATGTTGGCGGTTATGATATACCTGTACTTGAGAGGGAAACTCAACCTCTTTATGAAGGCCCAGAAACATCCCTTCTCTCTACTATATTGCTTGTGGTCAACTTAAAGGTGGTGAATGGTTTGTCAAACACATGTGTGACACAACTCATGAGGTATGTAATATATTTTGTGACATTTAGTACATCATGATAAAGCAATTATTTTTTCCTTTATTTTCAATGTTAGTAGGATGATCACCATTTGTAACATTATTTGGATGCAATATGTATATTTTTTACATTAACCAACACTACTGATTTCTGATGTTGTAGATTGTTGGGTGAATTTCTGTTACCACTGTCAAATGTCTTACTTTGCACGTACCGATATTTACATTCCATTATGAAAGATATTCGAATAGCGTATCAAGTTATTCATGCATGTCCTAATGATGATATTCTCTATTGTAAAGAACATGTGTCAAAAGGAAAATGCCCAAAATGTGATGAGGGTATATATCAAACTGATAAAGTAACAAAAAAAGGTGCGTCGCAAGGTTCTTCCTTATATTCCCATAATTCTATGTATGTGAAAATTTTTCAGGTGGTAAAGCATAGCACAATTTATGGATTACCATGCAACGAAAAGAATTCAAGATGGTGTTCTTAGAATGCCTACAGACAGATCTACATTTACGAATATAGAGGAAAGATGGCTAAAATTTAAAGAAGAACCTCATAATCTTAAGCTTTCATTAGCAGATGACGGAGTCAATCCATTTGGAGAGCTAAGATCTATTTACTTGGTGTGGCCCGTTTTTGTTATCAACAATAACATTCCTCCTTGGATGTCAATAAAGAGAGAGCGCATAATGTTGACAATGATTGTTCCGGGTATTATTTTGTTTAGAATAAATATATTCGTTTACACAATAACATATCATGATTTGTCTTGTTTGTTTCATACTTATGTCTTATATTTTTGTGTTTACTCATATATGTTCAATCATGTATTCTTTTGTTTTTTTGTTACCCATATATTTGGGAATTATGTACTATATGTTCAATAAATTAAGTAAGTACTAGGTCAAAGATATGAATGTATATATCGAGCCTCTTATTGATGAGTTACTAGACTTATGGAAGTGCATCACTATGTATGATATCTCTAGACCAACAGATGCACAAAGGGAATTTGAATTCCATGCAATGCTTTTATGGAAAATTCACGATGCCCTAGGGCTAACACAATTTTGTGGTATATTATAACATTACCATGCACTTTAATAATGTTTACTAGTTTTATGAAGTTCATTTCATGCATTTTTTGTAAATAGTCCATTCATTATACATACTTCAATTAATAATTGAAATAAAAATTAATCCATCTCTTGCAGGTCTTCAAACAAAGGTTAAATTTTCTTGCCCAGTCTGTGGTCCTAAATTGAAATATCGTCATTCAAGACGCTTAGGAAAGGAGGTTTTGATGAGTATAGGCACTTCCTCTCTAAGAACCATAGGTACTGAAGAATCGAAAAACACCTTTTCAATGGGAAATAAGAGACTGGATTAAGACCACATAGAATGAAACCTAGTCTATGCAAGTTGCAATATAATCTCTCAAGGTATGGGTTAAATCATCTATTTGTCATTATACATGAAATGTTTGGATTATTTTATTTTTTATTTCGTTTTCTTCATTGTAATATTGACAATTATTTTTGTTATAATATCTTAAACTATGATTCACCTTGCAGGTCGGCAAGGCATTAATAACAGGGCACTACCACGAGGAATGAAAAGCTAGCCTGAGAAATTCATTAGGCTCCCCTACTATGAGAACCTAGAGATTTTTCATTTGTTTGATACAATGCATATCGATAAGAATGTAACCGAGACCTTATGGTGAGTCTTAGATGGAAGGAGAGATAAAGAAAGAATTGTCAATATTTGTAATTAAATTAAGGAGGCCAATCATGCAATGAAAAGTGTGATTCATTCAAATAGCGATAGAGATGATCAAAATCTAAGCGCCCTTCCATGGTTATTGACGAAACGGAAAAGAAAGGATGTTAAAGAGGTTATTGAAAAATTTAAATTTCCCACTGGATTTTCTTCAAACATGAAGAATATCCTATCAAAGAAAGGTGAATTAGGTGGGGTAAAGACTCATTATTGGCATACATTCATTAAGGTAACTATTTTGGTGTATATATTTGTACATTAATGGTGAAACATCTTGTTAGTAGTTTTGTTTTATAGTTATTTCAGAATAAAAGATCATTGATTATTTTTTTTGTTACAATATGTTCTACCTCTATCTCTTTGAGACAACTTTGACAACAATGTAAACAAATTTATATATGATCTTGGAAAATACATGAGGTAAGTGGCGATTTATATGCAAAGTGTATTTTGTTTATTAATTTATTGTAAATTAACTTATATTTGACTGCACGTGTTTTACTTGTAATGTACCATATATCTTATTATTGAAACTTGTGATTTGCTTGTTTCATTTGTAGATGGTTTTCATCTAAAGAAACCTATAAAGAAGATATAAAGTATTGGAGGAAAAAAATCCTCGTCTAATGTGTGAAATGAAAAAGTATCTACCTCCGACATTTTTCATTGCACAAGAACACTACCTCATACACCAAGTTGTCAAGGAGCTTGAAAAGTGTGGACCTGTACACACAAGATCAATGTGGATGGTTGAGAGGCACTTGAAATATTTGAAGGCTTTGGTCAGACAAAGAGCACATCCTGAGGGTTCTATGGTAGAGGGATATATGGTATATCAAACCATGGTTTATATGAGTCAATATATTCCTATAATAGGAAAAAGTATCAATGTATTGGATCACATTTGGGATGTCAACTCCATGAAATTTTTTTAAGGGGAGTACCTATAGGGGAAATGTGCAATGAGGAAACTGAGATGTAAGTATATAGTGGAGATTTACAGTATATTTGACTTTTTTTTTTATGTATATTGTACTTATTTAGTTTTTAGTCTTCATGCAAAATCCAATATTATAGTGGTATAATGTGTTAACTAATTATATATACGCATGTGAACTGTTTTATTTTAATACAACCGATCGAAAGTGGGATGCAATACATTTATACATTGTAAACAATGTTGATTGGATGAAGGTATGAATTGAATCATGCAAACAAGCTAATAATGGTAGGTTATCATGGTATGGTGTGTCTACATTGGTCAAAGAAGTTGAACTTAGTGGAGATACCAATATCACACAGAGGGAAATTTATTTAGCACATGGTTTAGTACATTACCAGGCAAGCATATAATTCACCTATACTAATTTTTTTTACAATTATATTGATGCATATGGCGTGATTTTTTAATAATTTTCAAAATTTCCAAGTATAAATATGTATATCAAATAATGACAATGTATTTTTTACATGTTTTTCATATTGCAGTTGAAACACCGCAAGACAATGTGGTGCAATGGCTGAAAATTTCACATCAAAAGGTTGGATTAAAAGAGGACAAATTCAGATAGTGGGATAGCTGCAGTATTTCAGGTAGATAATGTTGCATCTATGGGTGACAAAAATCCATAAGTATTTACAAATAGATACTATGGGTATCTGGATGATATAATTCAGTGTGACTTTAAATCCTTCAAATTAGTTGTGTTTGATGTCAAATAGTATAGGCTACAAATCAATGAACATGATCCCGATCATGGAAAATTTTAGGGGCTAATATTCGCAAGTGGGCTAATTTTCCATGGTTTTTCCAAAAAAAATACTCACCAATTTCCATATTTTTCTAAAAATGTTTCGCCCAAATTTTATAGTATAAAATTATTTTACCTTAAAAACTGCCAAAATTACATAAATAATATACAAAATTATTAGAAATTTGCATGTTTTTACAAAGATATCAACAAACAATTTATAATTTGAAATTTAGGGACTACCAATATTCACCAAGGTTTCGAAACTATAAGACAAGTTTGCATCCTTAAATTTTTCCCTGATCCCAATAGAACTATAATTCAACATGCTAATAGATTTACCATGGTTAATACAAGGAATGTTGAGCCAGGCTCAAAGCCGTATGTTCGTCCAAGCCAATGCAAACAAGTATTTTACTCAGAGGTTCCAGGTAAAGCAGGCTGGTACTATGATATTAGATATGATCCAAGATGAAGGTTGGTAAAGTATAATGTAGCAGAAGAAGATGATATTGAAGAAGAAGATGTGTAGAGGAGAAAGGGGTTCTTGCGTCAGACGAATACGTTGAATAAGTTCAAGGATATGTTAATCTAGAAAATGTTCTGGATGAACTAGATGATATTGAAAATACGTCAGACGAAGAACTTGAAGAGGTCAAACCAAATGTGGTAAAGGATGTTCTAGATGATGATATAGACGATGATGATCATGATGCTGACATGGCCAATCATTTGAACATGAATTTTAAACACGATGATATAGATGATGAGTTGGATGAAGAAGAACATTATTGATATCAAAATGTTGAAATGTACGAGGTATGTATTTATATGTTTTCAGTTGGTTTGTTCTCTTTCATTTACCTTCAATAGTAAAAAAAATTGTCTAAGATATTCTTATGGAAATTTATTTTAACTTGATCTTCATATGGAAACTCATCGAGCTAGAGGTGAGAGGAAACAATGCAATGGAAGAACTAGTGAATGAAAAAATTAAACTATATATAAAATATAACTATATATAAAATTAAATTATATATAAATTTAAACATAAATATAAATAAATATATTAAATAACCAATATTAAAAATTAAAAATAAAAATAAAAATATAAAACAAAAAAAATATCTTAAAAAAATTTCAAAAAACCGAAACTACTTCTAATTCCCACGCACTATGAATTCTTCCCAACCCCACACCCTTCCCATCAAACCATTAACTCATTGCACACACCAGCCTGGTCTCATTGCGCTAAAAATTTATCCCAACCCCACACCCTTCCCCTCAACCCATTAACTCATCGCGCGCGCCGTCTTGGTCTCCCTGCACTCAACACAAATACCCCACTGAAACCCCACCCACTCAGTACTGACACATTTCAAACACTTAGTTAGTAGAGGACTCACCATAGACAGTGACCGTGCTTCATCCACAGGTGATGGTGACGGTTCTTCATCCACATGTGATGGTTCTTCATCCGGCCACTCAGCAGAGGACTTGCCGCATTAGCAGACCCCACTCTATATTCGACCAACGACCATGGTAGGTTTCATTACTTATTTAGACTGACTATGTGGAAATTGCAACACAAAATCCATGCTTATGTGTTACTATTCAAACATGGGTAGATGCCAAACTAAATACTGTTCATGTAAATATTTTATAATGGGTCTTGCCAAACTACACAAACACTTTCCCTAACCAGAGGATAGAAAGAGAGAAAGATAGAAAGCAACACTCTAAGAGTTGCTATAGATGATGAGACTAGGGTGTCACAAGGAAAATGAAACCTATACCTGATAGTGATCTTATTAATGACCCTCGAGTCAGTGCACATCCTCCATTCACCATATTTTTTGGACTTATTACGGTTGGGACAACACATGGACTTAAAATCTCCTTAATTAGGCCCTTGTCCAAAAATTTTTGAACCTGATTTCTAACTTCCTTATTTTCCTTTGGGGTCATCCTATAAGCAACCTTGTTTGTTAAGCTTGCTCCAGGTATCATATCTATGTGGTGACTGATACTTATTTTAGTTGGAAATACATTGGGAAAATCATCAACTACTGATCATCCACTAAAATATTTTTAATTTCTATTGGAAGGTCTAAAATGACAGTATTAGAAGATTCACTTTTTGGCTTACAAACAATGGAATAACTCACCTCTTCTTATGTCATCTACTGTAAGATATATTTTCCACCAAGAAATAGAGATTTTGGCTCACTCTTTGCAGCTCCATTCCCTTCTTGCAAATGCAACAAAGTATGTTGAATACCGCCCATCTCGAACTTACAACAGTTCTTGCTTCCATCATGCACTACTTTCTTATCAAATTTCCAAGGTCTGCCCAACTACACATGACACACATCCATAGGCATGATATCACAAGTCACTTTGTCTTGATATCTGCCTATTTGGAAAGCCACTTCACTTTAATTAGTAACCAAAAATTGGTTTCCTTTATGCAACCATGACACCTTGTAGGGTTTTGGATGCTTGACCTTCTTAAGGTTCAAAATTTTCACCATTTAAGTGGACACCAAATTTTCAGTGCTTCCACTACCATTAACTACTTTGCAACATTTCCCTTGGACTTTGCATGTATTTCAAAACAAATCTTTCCTTTGTGAAGACTCCACCACTTCCTTCTCTGGTTTCAATAGCACCTTGTTCATGAGAAGAGCTTCTCCAACCTCAGGTACATTCTCCACTATAGGTGCTTGTGCTTCTTCCTACTCTCCTTGTGCAACATATTTTCCTATTTTCACTGCACTCTCATTATCGTGACACTCATAGGGTCGATGGCCTAGTTTGTTACATTTGTAACATTTGTAGACTGAATCTTTGCCTCTACCTCTACCTCTACCTTGCTGGTAGGGTATTCCACCTCTAGGCTCATATCCTTTCCCTGCTTGTTCTTGCTGGTTAGAACCACCAACTTCATCCTTGTAAGCTTGAGCCTTCTCTCTTCCATCTGTTTTCCCTCTTCCTTTGGTAGATCCTTTTCCTCTACCAAAGGTTTGTTTCTTGACTATCTTCTCTTCTACTCAGTAAATCATACCGATAGCCCCCCTCCATGGTGCCAAGAGATAACATGCTAATATCCTCTTGAATTTCCATCCTTAATCCATTGATGTACCTAGATACATTTTCAAAGTTATCTTCTATATAACCTACTCTCAAGTTAACCTTATATAACTCTTCTATATACTCTCTCACAGTCAGAAACCTTTCTCTGAGGTTTTGCATCTGTTTGTAAAGACTCAACTGATAATCCTTGGGTAAGAATTTTCCACCCATATTGGAAACCATTCTTTCCCAACTCTTGATCACCATCTTATTATTTTTCTTTCTCTCAGCCTACACACTATCCCACCATAGTGCTACATGGCCTTTCAGTCTAGTAAAAACTAGTTTCACCTTCTTATCCTCCTCAATCTAAGGCACAATTATAGCAATTACATCAAAGACCTGTGGAAAAGGCTTTATCTGCAATAAAATTTATAAAGTTTTCTTCTGAAGACACTTTAAGACATTTTAAAATTCAAGACAAGTTTCAAATTATACTCAGATCTCAAAGGATTGTTGATAAATATAGTTCAATGGAGAGGGTGAAAGCAAAGATAGAAATCATATAGAAGGAAATCAAATAATTTTATTCTCTTTTAAAAACATTGTTTGATAAAGGTTTTCCTCTTTTCTGGGATGAAAAGAATATTTTATTACAAAAATAGGTTTACAATAAATTGCTAGTACATAAAAGGAATTATCATTCCCACCTTGAAATTATGGAGGGAAATTTGGTGGGAGAGGTAATAATTGAAAAATTGGGTAATATTTTTTACCTTCTCAGTCAAATTAGAAAAATAAAACTTCCTCCACCTTCAATTAAGGAATACATTGAATTGGAGATAGAGGCTCGACAACTAGTCAATTCTGAGATAATAGGTAAAGGTCAATTTAAAGAAATCAACAAGCTGGCAGCCAAAACTCACATGGGAGTCACTCGTACATCTTAGTGAAGCAGTTTATTTGATAAATAAAAGACCAGTTGCAAAAGTACAGTCTTTACTAAAGATTCAAGTATTTGGTGTCTTGAATGTGTCTCTTTTCTCATGTGAGTTTATTGTGTTTTGTTCATCTTCTCAAATTATCTTTAGATGCTTAATATTTAATTTTATAATTGAGTTTCATCCAATGTTAAGGAATAAATTATAATTTGTTTTAAGTACTTACCTTTCCAAATATATTTTTTATGTATCGGATTTCACTCTTGATAAGTGTTATGTTTCAAATACAATCCATTTTGCTAAAGCTATATTAGGAATTCATCATTGATAGATGCTCATGATATAGTGGATATTCCTTCTCCTTCTTCTGAAACTGATAAATCAATTAATTTTTATGATAGGCATCAAAGACCTTGCCTTTGCTTCCTTAGCTGTATGACCAATCCTCTATTTTTATCTTAAACTACAGATTTTGACTCCATTTCCAAATCCTTCTGTTATCCATGATAACGATTAGGTTAGTCTAGGTTGGTCTTAAGTTAATTAGGTTGAGTCAATTAGGTTTGAATGAGGTATTTGGAATTCAAATTTTAAAAAATGTGCATATGTGAGGGGTCTTAAAGGTCGAATCAGTTAGTTTTCAAAGCATTTTCAAAATGCCGCTTAAAAAATATTTTAGAATAAAGTATGTTTATGATTATTAATCATAGGTTATATGGTTAATTATCTACTCATAAAGTGGCATTATGTAATAAAGTGCACAACAAATAAAAATTCTGTAGGTTTAAAGGGCTAATATCGGGCACATTCAAATCAATGGCCTGCATCCAAACCCGCACCCCCAATGTTTCTGAATGATATCCATGGGGGGCGTTGGTGGGGGGTGTTCGGGTAAGGAAATTTCACCAAAAACCACCACTGCCTATGTGTCGCCATCCCATTCATACCACACCCACCCACTTCGATTCCACTTACCATCCACCCCCGCCCCCTCTTCGATTCCACTTATCATTAGCAACCCCCCCTCCGGGTAGGCTTCAAAACCACCTTTTGACTATTTGACTCATTCCCTGCCATCCTTTTTCATACGCATGCATGCTTGGGAATGTCTTTCTCCATCTATTAATCCCACCTATTCATTCAATTCCGATTTGCGATTTAAACACTTTTCCATCATCCTTGAAAGCCACTTACAAACAACCAACCACAAATATTTTCAGTTCTAAAAATACATAATACCTATCCTCTCCACTTAAAAAAACCTATGGCTTTATGCTTGGCAAATATATTTCACTATTTCAGGCCAAGCATGAGAGTAAAATTTTGGTTTTGAAAGAGGTTGTAGTGGAGGATGAGCCACAACTTTCCATGAAATTCTCCACATTGTTAAAGAAAGAGTATGTCTCACTCCTGGATTCATAGGAGATTTATAGAGATGGTTGATATCTAGACAGTGGTGCCACATGCCATATGACAAGGGAGTGTGATCTATTTCAACCACCTAGCTCAGTAGCTACTGGATGCTTGGTGAGGTGTGGGATCCACATTGAAGGAATAGTTAGTACAAGAGAGGGTTCAATTGCATTTGAGTTAGAACTAGGATGGAATGTAGCCCTTCATTATGTTCTATATGTTCCTCGTATGAGAGTGAATGTGCTCTCTGTTTCATCCTTGGAGGATCGAAGCTATACAATTGAGTTTAGAGGAGATTCAATACAATTATGGCCAGAGGGAGTTATGTATGATGAGGAATCCATCATACTAGGGATTACAGAGGGAAAATTGTATTGATTATGGGGTTGAACTCTACTTTGAGAGGGACATAGAACTAGTTATGCAACATTTTTGACAAGGTAGGAGGACCACCTTAGCAGACCCACTTGGTGGGAATGGACCCAACTGGAAGAGATGGGATACTCAGATGAATTTAGCATAGATTTAGCTGGTAGCCATAGAAAATATGAGGTCAAGTTTCTAGATTTAGAGGGAGCAAGTTGCTCCAGTTCAGAAGGAGCAGGATTTTGAAAAACTTATGAAAAACTTTGTGATTCTACTCTCATTGATAAAAAGTGATATTAGTAATATGTTTAACATGTACCTCCAAACCAATGTTATGCATGTTGGTTTCATTATTTTTCACTTGAGAATGTCATGGATACATCAATCCACCTCCCAAGGTGTTTATATCAAGTGTGATCAAGTTAGATGTATATATGGTGGCATTTTTTTTTTTAGCATGGTCAAAATATTTTTGAAGGACATATTTAAAAAACCTTAAAAAGCAAGGAGCCTACTAGTGTTGAGATCCTCTCTTACATGAAAATATATATGAATTTTTCCCTTATATTAAATATGGGTATATACCTGCAAATGTTGCCATTACAAAAGCATTTAATGACAAGAATACAATGCACATAATTTATTTTCATATTTCTCATGGAAGCCACCACGTACTAATGACTCAATCATATGAATAAGGTGGATCACCCTGTATTAGAGTTTACTCAAGGTCAAGTAATACACTTACTTGGCCAAGGATTATCAAATATTATTAAAACTTATCATGTTCATTTTAAATTTCATGCTCTACCTATGTTTTGGCCTAATGTTAATGTCTATATGCTTGATATTCGACATGGGGGAGCGTTGGATGTAAATTTGTTTTTACAATTCCATCATATACCTAATTAGCGTATGAGTCCAAGAACCATCAAGATTCGATTTTAGGTTTGCGTCCCATATAATGATATTCATATTTAAAGAGATTTCACTCACAACTCTTTGTCCAATAATCACAGAGCACTCACATCGATTCTCTTAGAGACATAGCGACTTACCACAACGAGAAATTTTCTATTTCTTTTAAACTTGTTGAATCTCCCTTTACACAACAAAATTCCATCACATATATACAAAATATATCTAACTACTCTTCCTCTTCGAATAATGAAAAAAACAAGATCGAAATTTAGAATTTCTATCCCTAAATAATCTCTAAACAACTACCACGTATTTGATCAATAGGGTGACAAGGGGAAGGCACCAGCCTTAAACCAATCCACAGATGCTCCCGAGGAAGTTCTTACTAAAGAATAAATTTGTATGTAGATCGATCAGATCCAAACAACCAAGAGGCTTCTCGTAAAATTAAACAAGAGACTCAATTTTTTAATTACGATTGAGCCAAAGACAAAAGATGTAAGAGACCAAATCAGAACTGTGATGACCCAAATCCATCAACATGGGTTAAGAAACTCATTTAATTATCCTGTTTCTTTATTTGTGATTTTAATTTTCTCATCTTTCATAAAATAACTCTTTATTTTACAAGGTTTTTTGAGGGAGTTTGATCCTCATGGTGAGATTATGGGGGTCGACGTTGGTAGCAGCAATGTTACTCCACTTGTGAGTGACACATTGAACACACTGACCATTAATGCAACTCCTGAACAAGGTGACACACCATTATCTAAACCCATTGAATAATGCATAGAAGGATGTGCACATGATGCAGACCATGATTCCATCACATCTAGTCAAGCAAGATTTCTCGGGTCTACTCATGTTACTAGCACGGGAACACTACCAGTTACATTCTTGGTAGATGATGACCATGTTCCAATGAAATTAGAAAATATTCTAGTTATTTAAGAAGTGTGTTACATATTAAGTATGATCTAATTGAAATTTACATATAGAGTGTCATTATTTTCAAGTAATGATGATATCATTTTTTAGGAAACAATACCTTCTATATGCGCTTGAATGAGTCAACCTTGCAACTCTTTGGGCCCACCATTCGCACAAGGTGGAATTCAAAAATTATAATTTTAAGGAAGAACTTATCAATAGGTTGTTTGGCCTTTTTGGATATGGTACCTTCAACAAAAGTGGAGTTACCGCGAAGGCAGGCCTATATATAAAATATATGCGAGACCAATATAGGGTTCATTTGAAAAATAACCCTAAGTATGAGTGCCCTCTAGTGATTTTAGAATGAGTGGAAAGCTTTCCTAGAAGATGCAAAGGAGAAAAAACTTCGAAAAGAAGGGAAGACACCACCCAGACCATGTATGAGGCAATTTTATTAATGTAATTATGGTGCTTTCTCATTAATATTGTGACATGTAATTAAGCTTATCAATATCGTAAATATAGTCCCCCAGATACATATAAAGCCACGAAGGCGAGAATACAAAAACATGGCCAACATCATCTTGGCCCTAAGGGTTACTAAAAAATTGCCGCAAAAATTGTAAGTATATATATAAAAAAATTGCATCCAAATTTTAGATTCTTAATAATTTTAATTTAATATTGCAGAAGAAAAAAAATTCAAGTTGTCATGCAAAATTGAAGGGTGAACAATTCAATGAAACTCCCATGGAGGAAGACCTCAATCTTACTTCCAAGCACATATATCAAGCCGTTGTTAAACATAGGACAAGCATGAGGTCTTCACGTACTAGTTCCAATCCCCCACCTGAGACTGAGGTAAATAAAAGCAACGAAGAACATTTATAAATTAATACTTGTATAAAATCTATTGGTTTTTCTTTTTGGCCATATAGTAATGTGCTCGATTGTAAAAATCAGGAAGACAATGTAAATATAGATGTCCCAAGCAATGATGGAATACATGAGCCTAGTGACAGTGGAGTGAAAATTGAAACTGATGTTCAGCGTGATTTTAGAGGTATTTCATGTGAATTATAATTTGTTTTAGTATGGATTAGAATTAGAAATATTTAAATGCAAACGGTGTATTAATTATAAATCTTCTTGGTTCTACTTAGAGCATGTACGAGATGAGGCCAGACAAGAGGAGGAAAATATGGCCACATATGAAAGTATCCTGCTACCCTCTACTACCGAATCAGGTAACAAACGTTCTACTACCTTTTTATTAATAAAACACTTGTATTAATAATTAATATAAATAAGAATTTAATATTTTATTCTTATTTCAGTTGATGCTTTGCCGCCCTTACAACAACATAGACGTTTCATGAGGTTGGGAGAAAGACATCTTATAGCTGAAGGGGATGGGATCCTTGCTTCATACATGAAAAATTGCAAGAAATCGAAGAATAATTGATTGTAATTGTAATTTAATTAGAACGACCTTGTTTCAGATTATGTATAGCATACACTTTATTATAAATAATACTATTTCAGATTATGTATAGCATACACTTTATTATAAATAATACTAAGATCAAATATTTTTTAAACTCTACAAATGAATGAATGAATAAATGTTTACTATATATTTCTTTATTTATAACATATCTTAATATTTTTATTTCAAATATTTCCTAGTAGATAGATTGGGTATTGGGGAATTGAGAGTGATGTGAGGGGGGGAGGGGCCATGAGAGCTTCCACCTTCATGTGGTTGGCCCTGTTCAGTAGAGAATAAATTAATATTTGGAAAATATTTGAGTAAAACTCTGAGGTCCAACAGAGCAAAATCAAGGTCAATGTTGACTTCGTTGCTACTTCATCGAGTGGAGGGAGGCTTGTTCCAAGATTAAACTACACCAATAATTTATTCTTGAAACCAAGAGGAGCTCATTCAGGTATTCATGGACTCAAGTTTTTTTAAATATTATTTATTGGTTCAATTAAATTTAATAATTGGTCAAATTTAATCTAAGTTTACCTCATTGGTCTCATGAATATGTGTAGGACAATCTGTGTCGATTTGGATGTTGAAGAGGAACAACTATCAGAAGAAAATATCTCAAAAAGGTAACATTTCATTTAGCATTCAATTTTTCGTTATTGTTATTAGGAATTTGTTTGGTGGTTCTTATTATTTGAGAAACCTATGTTTTAGCCCTTTTATAGGTTATCATGTGTATCCTATTCCTTAGAATTAGAGATACTTGTCCTCTCTATCTATTCATTATTGCCTGGCTTTCAAGTTGAAGTTTGGGAAAATCGAGGAGGCTCCAAGGTATGGTCGTTAAATCTAATAAGGTATTTTCCTTTTGAAGTTATGGAAAATTTGATTTTAAAGTAACTTAGTCTATACCTTTAATGTATATGTAGCCCAATTACTCAGATTATGGTTCAGGTAGAAAAAATTGAAGAGTGTGTAATTGTCATGTGTTTCAATTCAAGAATTCGCTCAAATGAAATAATGTACATGGAATGCAAGGTTTAGCAATGTTGTGCTAGAAGAGGATTTTATTGAAATTATATGTAGATTGCATGCCAATCCTCTTTTGGCACAACATTTCTGAAGCTCGCATCCCATGTATATTATTTCATTTGAGAGAATTCTTGAATTGAAACCCATGAAAATTACACATTCTCCAATTTTTGTTCCCTGAACCATAATCTAAGTAATTGGGTTACACCTACATTAAAGGTATAGACTGAGTTAGTTTGAAATCAAATTTTATAGAACTTCAAAAGGAAAATACCTTGTTAAAGTTAATGACCATTCCTTGGAGGCTCTTCCATTATTTTTCAATAATAACCCGTCAGATATTTGATGTACATTTAACAAGTGTCGGATATTTTTCAGCCCTCATCAACGAACCAGTGTCAGATATCTATCTCCCGTCCAAAAAAAAATATCTTCGGATCCATAACATATTTTCCGAAGAAACAAATATAATTTCAGTTATCCGATGTATGATGGTTGTATATTTGATAAACACATCTAACAAATGGATGTCAAGTATTCGACCTTGGTTACAAATTAAAGCATCGCCTATTCAACGATTATACATCGAAAAAACTCCCGTTTAGAGGAGGATTTAGTTGGTATCAAGAATGACAGATATCTGATGTACAGGTCCGAAAATTTCCTGGTTGTCAAATATCCGACGAAAGCCCACCGACGATATCTATGTCTTGGGTTTGTTGGATAATATACAAAGTTGAGTCGTATAACCAAAGAAGTGACACCCGATTTTGGCCCCATTTGTACTAGTGAGAGAAATTATTGTAGATCTGTGATGATAAGGAGGCCAAGCTCAAGGAGGATATTGTTAGCTTGAAAGTTAAATTGGCTGAATCTGAAAAAGTTGATGAATGTACGAGGAAACAATTTCAAGAGAAATAAAAAGAGGTCAAGAAATTAGAAGCTGATTTTTTTTCCTTGAGAAAGCAATGAAAGATGGAGAAGAGCACGATAGACTTGGATAGTTTTCTTTAGATCCAAATATCACCATTGGATAAAACTGGTCTTGGATTTTAAAAGGGTGATCTTGTTTTCATGCAGGTAAAAACACCAAAGAAGAACCCGAGAAACCTGTAAAAAACAATACCAACAAAAAAAAATGAGATCCAAGGTAATAAGAAGCAGATCCAACAGTCGATTAACCAATAACATAAACAAAAACCTATCAAGAAGAAAAAATAACAGTAAAGAATAAAATATCAAGGAGCACCTACATTTAGAAGAAATAAAATGCTCCTAGAGATGACTGTGATATATTCTTAAAGTTTCAAAGGAATCAAGGTCCTTTTGTTCCTTTTGTGCATAATGTAGAATGTTACAAATGTCACTAGTTTGGGCATGCTGTTGAAAATTGCTGGAGAAGATCTTATATACCATACCAAAAGATATTCCAACAATTCTAACAGCCAAGGAGAATGGCCAAAAAGTATACTTGTGGTTATTGCTACTCATGTGACTTGTTTATCCATAAGGCATCTGATTGCAGATATAAGCAATGGAGATGAAGCACATTTCATGCATGTTTTATATCTAGCATGAATAGTAGGAGAGCTGATCCTCTTAGCCATGTGGAGTGCTATATTTTCCATATATTTGGCCATATGGAAAGCTATTGTTTGTTTCCTTGTTACTCAAGCCAAAAATATCAAAAGAAGAAAAAACAAAGAGGATCTAGCACTAAAATAGTGAAGCAAGAGAAGAAGCAGTTGAAGGAAGATAAAAAGAAAGTTAAGGAAGAGAAGAAGAAACCCAAAACAGTGTGGAGAAAGAAGTAGAAATAACTCTTCAACTAGTGAATAGCATTCCCTCCTGCAGTCCATGGGTATTTCATGCATACTTTAGGGGACTATATATCATAAGAGGTGCACAACCTCAGGGGGAGCGTATGATGGAGTTTGGAGTATCTATGATGAGTTCATTTCAACCTTCATGCACTTTCAGGTCCATAGGATTAGCCTGTCTTATTGGTGTTGAACCCTTAGTTAAACTGAGAGGGGGGGGGGTGAATCAGTTTAAAACATTCATGGATTTTTGAAACTTTTCATTAAAACTTATTTACCCTTCATTTCATGTCCAACTTAATATGTGAGTAATCTTAGAATGTGAGCAACAAGTATTAATATAATATAACAGTAGACTTTAATATGAGAGCAGCAGGTATTAAGCAGATGATATAAATCAGATCAACACATAAACATCATGCACAAAGACACCAGACATAAGTGGAAACCCATAAAGGGAGAAAACCACATCTTATTATTGTTGTGATGCAAAGGCAAGCTCAAACTCCCTCTCACCACTGTTTTTCTACAGGCACCAACCTACAGGAGGCTCCAACCTCAATTCTGCAAGCTAAAACTTGCAAGGAAGCACCAACTCCATTCAATTTTCTGCAGGCACCAACCTATAGGAGGCTCCAACCTCAGTTAGCTACAACTAACAGCTATCAAGCTGCAACTTGATAGGGAAGCTCCAACTTCCACAATTTTTCAAACTGAATGTTTGCTGATTTACCTCAGATATCAGCTTTGTTCTGTAGCATCTCTTTCTGCTCCTCTCTTCCTTATCTTCTCTGCCTTGATCTTCTATACTTTTCATTCTCTATCCTTGTCCTCTCTCTCCCTTGTGCATATCAATGTGATATTATATATAGAGTTCATCATATGACTTTTTACATTCCTCAGGGAATTTGAAGTGAATAGTCCTGACTTTTTGACTTCTGTCTTCTCATTCCTTCATCCAACTCATTTTAAAATTATAATAATATGTACAAATTTCCATGCTACAGTGGGATTTTTCTTTTCCTTAGGATACTTGCCTTTGCATCAAAAACAATATAAAACAAAATTTATCTACATTTTCAGTTGCACATTTCAATACCACTCAGTTCCTTTTCTGGACTTTCTTCGGCTTTATTGGATTTGTCTCTTCTGCTATTGTTGAGTGACTATTCTGTATATTTCTGTTCATCATGCCTGCAAAATTCCTTGTGACTTTTTCAATTCCTACATTCTTTGTTTACCTCTGTTAGGCCCACATTTTCATCCCTGTGTTTATTCACCTGTTCGCTGTACTTTTGCGCACCTGCTGCATATATAACTGCTTTTTAATATAACAGTTGATTTTAAATCTAGGAAAACTCTCAAGGTTCTAATCTCTTGGTTGGCACTTTAATCAACTGTGGAGGCTTCTTATACTCACGATTATAAGACCCATAAAATAAATAATATGCTCTTTTAATAAACCCAATCAATGTTTTAATACAATTTCGAAGCAATATTACAGCTCACTATATTAAATATCAGTGTAGTATATATATCAGCATATATATATGTTTCCCACCAAATGTGATGACCCATGTATTTAATTTAACGTATGCCCATCTCCGAGTCAAACATTAAAAAAAATTAATAAACCGTGGCTTTTGTTTAGTGCCCAACATAAGTATGGTCACGGGTTTTATAACCTTTATATCATCAAACTGTATTACGTTCCCCACTTATATATATATATATATATATATATATATATATATATATATATATATATATATATATATATATATTCCAAGCTTTTAATTCAATTTAAACCACTTATAACGAACCTCTAGCTCTGGGCCCACATATATATGAGCGATGGCTCAATTAAGTACGTGCACCAAATCTTGGTTTATCCTTTGGGCTACTTCCGAATGCAATCGTCGTTCAATGAGCCTTCCTCCAGATCGACAGCTTGTATCAATATCGCAAGGGGTCCTCAGCCGAAAGTTAATGCGTGATGGCGCGTAATGACAATGGTTTTCCCAACTTGCTCAGGGACACGTGCCACCCATCGTATGGAATCGCTCTGATTCTCAAATTACCACTTGCCCGTCGACATCGGTGCGATGAAACCCGGAAACCGCCTTCACTGTTCACTCCCACAAGGTTCCGCCTTCAAGGTTCCGCTCTTCTCCTTTACACTCAGGTTCCGCCTTTAAGGTTCTGCTCACTCTTGACTGTTCGTTCTTGATTCGTGGTTCCACCTCTTCATACACCATTTTGGTTCCACAAGCACCAATGTACAGTTGCCATACCATGGTTCATTGTTCCAGTTCATACACTAACCTTAAGCTTCCGAACAAGAAATTTTCCAACATATCTCCTCTTTTACGCCTCGACTTCCCTTCTTCCTACTTGCATCGGCGTGACCATTCAAGAGTTGCAATCATAAATTCTATTCCAATCTCTTGGAATGGAAATCGACCCCATCACTGTAACCGTAGTGGAACCCCTATGTAATCCTGGTTTCTGGCTTCCTTGCAATTAGACGATGCTCTAACGCACCTCTACGCATTTCATTTATCTTTACCCTTATGCAAGCAGTGTTGACTCTTAGTCAAAGTTACCTTGTCTCAATGATTAAAAATTTCGCTGTAAGTGTTCAATTCATCATTCGAACAATATTGCTCTTCTTCCTAGTGTTTCTCTGATTCATATCGATTATTCACAATCGATATCGATTATTGACAATCTTCAGGTTGGACTTGTTGTGACCTCTGAGTCAAGAGTCTGCGTTCAATATTCTCATGTTCCAAATGCATTCACTGCTTGACTCTGCTTCAATACACTGCATGTCTCTGCTACCTCACTACTGCTTTTTTGTTGTTTCAAGTGCTCCTTTGCTATCTCCTTTGCCATCAATGACAATATTTCCAACAGTCTCCCCCTTTGGCATCGATGGCAACAAATCCACCGATAATCCAATGCTTCCTCCAAGTCTTCCTCTGCCTAGATTCTTCTAGAAGACCCTTTCTTCTATTACCTGCTTTAAGACCCTTTCTTCTATTACCTACTTTAAGACCCTTTCTTCTATTACTTTTTTTTCCTCCCCCTTTGACATAAATGACAAAGGGTTGCACATTTCTCAGAGTAGATTCTGTGTGTGCATTTCTTCTCTCTGATTTGTTTTTAGACCTTCTTCTTCTGAATTTGTACCCCTGTAGCCTTTCCATTGATTCTTTTATGCTGGATGTATTCTTTCCATATTCCTTTGATCCTGAGGACCTGTTTCATGCCTCCCTTGTTGGCTAATCTCCCCCTGGAATGATATTTTCATTTTTTTTCTCCCCCTAAAACTGTGCTTTCTATTTATATCAGAGAGTAGCATCTACAGATACTACCCCTAGTCTATCTCTCAAATATTCAAAAGGTTCTCTAGCAAGAGGTTTGGTAAATATATCTGTTGTCTGTTCTTTTGTGGGCACATATTCCAACTTCACTACCTTCTAAGCTACTTGTTCTCTGAGAAAATGATACTTGATTGGGATATGTTTAGTTTTTTAATGAAGCACAAGATTTTTTGATATGCTTATAGCACTTGCATTATCACATTTGATAGAGATAGGTTCATCAATGCTTACCTTCATGTCTTGGAGGGTTTGCTTCATCCACATGACTTGTGTGCAGCATGTTGCTGCTGCTATGTATTATGCTTCTGCTGTAGATAGAGAAATAGATGTTTGTTTCTTGCTTAGCCATGCCACCAGACTTTCTCCTAGATAGAATGCACCTCCACTTGTGCTTTTTTTGTCATCCACACAGCTGGCCCAATCTGCATCTGCATGTCACAAAGTGAAGCTTTTCCTTAGATACCAAAGTCCATACCAGGTCAGTTCGTAGATATCTAAATATTCTTTTTCGATCGCTAGGAAGATGGTTTTGTTTAGGTGCTGCTTGATATCTAGCCACTATTCCTACTGCTAGCATGATGTCTGGTCTTGATGCAGTCAGATACAATAGACTTCCTATCATGGATCTATAGAGTTTTTTATCTATATCAACAGACCCATCATCAACACACAGCTTACAACCCATGGTCATGGGAGTTGACACAAGTTTGCAGTCCTCCATTTTGAATTTTTTCAACATTTCTTTTAAGTATTTTTCCTGAGAGATGAATGTGCCTGTGTTATTTTGCTGAATTTTCAGTCCCAAGTAGAAACTAAGCTCTCCAATCATAGACATTTCAAACTCTGTTTTCATCTCATCAACAAACCCTTTTGCTAGTTCATCTCTGCTGCTTCCAAACATAATGTCATCGACATATACTACAACAATCAGGAGTTCATCTTCATGGGATTTTATGTATAGATTGTTGTCTACTCCACCTCTCTTAAAACCTTGTTTTTGAAAATATTTATCCAGCCTTGAGTACCAAGCACGAGGAGCCTGTTTTAGTCCATATAGGGCCTTATTCAGTCTGCACACATAGTTTTCTTTGTCTGTCAATGAGAAGCCTTCTCGTTGTTCCATGTAGACTTCTTCTTCTAAGTCTCCATTCAGAAATGCATATTTTACATCCATTTGATATACTTTGAAGTTTTGGTAGCATGCAAATGCCAGAAACATTCTGATAGCTTCCATTCTAGCTACAGGAGCAAATTTTTCATCATAATCAAGTCCTTCAATTTGTGAATATCCTTTGCAAACTAGTCTGGCTTTATTCCTAATTACCTATTCTTGCTCATTCATTTTATTCTTGAATACCCATTTTGAGCCAATGATATTTTTCTCAATTGGTCTAGGAACTAGTTCCCAGGTATTGTTCTTCTCAATTTGGTCCAATTCTTTATTCATTGCCTTTACCCAATATTTGTCCTTGTTGGCTTCTTCAAATCTCTTTGGATCTATCTGTGATAACATGGCTATGTATACCTCTTATGTTTGTTCTGTTAGCTGCCTTCTTGTTTGGACCCCTGCTTTCTTGTCTCCTATGATTTGATCTTCAGGATGATTCTTCTGAGTGTATCTTGAGGGGGCTTTCGAGCTCAACTCTGCATCTTCTGTTGTCTTGCTTGTTTCATTACCATTCTAGTTTTCTTCTTCATGGTTGTCTGATGGACTACAATAGTTTGTATCTCTTGTATTGTTTGGATGTTCTTCATAAAATCTCACATCAATACTTTCAACTATTTTTTGAGGAGTCTTGTTGTAGCACATGTACCCTTTACTTTTGGAAGAATATCCTAGAAAAATCCCTTCATATGCTCTTGCATCGAATTTCCCAAGATTTTCATCATTATTCTTTATATAACACTACTTCCAAAAATTCTAAAATGTTTAATTGAAGTTGGCTTTCCATGCCATAGTTCATAGGGAGTCTTGTCACTGCTTGGCCTTAAGTGAGCTTTATTAAGGATATGCACCGTTGTATGTACCGTCGCCTAAGGTTTGAGGAATATTACCTTCGCATCTTGGCCTGGAAATTGTTGAAAAGATCTGCTTTGCCTCTCATACTCCATTCTCGCTAAGGTGTCCCCGCAATAGTAAATTGTTGCTTTATGCCATGTTCATTGCATAGGTCTGAAAAGTCATAATCAATGAATTCACCTCCTCTGTCTGATCTGATGCATTTCAGCTTGCATCCTGTCTGATTTTCTGCTAAGGCTTTGAATATTTTGAATTTGTCTAGAGCTTCCGATTTATTCTTGAGAAATGCAACCCATGTCATTCTGGAGAAATCATCTATTATCAGCATGAAGTAGGATTATCCACTTGGTGTTTTAGTTCTTGCAGGTCCGCACATGTACATGTGCACAAGTTGTAGTGGTATTCTTGTTGATAACTCATCTTTGGCCTTAAAGGATGTGCGAGTTTGTTTGCCTAATTGACATGATTTGCATATGATATTGGAAGGCCTCTTTATTTCTGGCATGTCTCTGACAGCTTTCTTCTTACTTAGTTTGATGATGTGATCGAAGCTGAGATGTCCCAATATTTTATGCCATAACCATGACTCCTCAAGTTTGCTAAGATAACATGCTTCATCTTCCTCTTTCACAATGTAAACATTACTCTCTGTTTGAACTCCTTTGATCAGAGTCTTACCTATGGTGCTTGATCTGACTTCACAATCTTGTGCTCTGAAAATAACTTCGCAGCCTTTATCACACATTTGACTGACACTCAGCAAATTTTCTTTCAGCCCATCTACAAATAGTACATCTTGGGCCTTACCTCTTCCATTATCTAAGTTGACTGAGCCCTTTCCCTTGATTTTTCCTGATTTATCATTGCCAAAAGTAACATTACCAGTTTTCTTTTCATCAAAAGTTATAAATTTTCTCCTGTCTCCAGTCATATGTTTTGAGCAGTCACTATCCAAATACCACTGGATTTTTAGGTCTTGAGTAGTTAGAGTAGAGTCACATTTATTCACCTTCTTTATCCACTGGAGGCACCCTTTTTTTTGGTATCTTTTGTGAGGTGATGAACTAGATCTTCTTAGAGGACATTTGGAAGGTATATGTCCAACTTGATTGCATACACAACACTTGATCATAATTTTTGCAGAATTATGAGTATGAACATAATTTCTTTGATTCATAGACCTCCTCGAGGTGTTAAACATCAATATTTGTCCATAATTTCTACACTCAATGATTTTATGGCCAAATTCCTTACAATAAAAATAGTAACCATAGAAACTATTTGCATACCTGATGTAAGGTTGTCTTTTCCATTTGTTTGCTTGAGGCAATCTCTTTAATGTTTGCATATTTTGTTGGTTTGAATTACTCCTCCTTGTATGACAATATGCAGCAATGTGTCCCAGTTTGTGGCAGACATAACGGGTGGCATTCTTCATAAGAGGGAAGAATCTCCTTTGATGGCTTCCAAATTTGACATACTCAGGGGCATATGATATTTTTCCTGTTATCTTAGTGGTTACAACATTCTTTGTTACTGGAGGTTTCTTTTGATCTCTGTCTTCCTCATTACATGTTTCTTCTTTTTCAGGAATTGTTTGAGTTGCTTCATCATCCTTCTTTGCTTTTACAAAAATAATCTCTCTATTTTCTTTTTCTTTGCTTTTACTTGATTCTCCTTCATAGCCTATTCCATTTTTTATCATAGGAGATCTTTGAGCAACCATAATTTCATTCAAATTACTAGAGCTTGTTGTTTGAGAAGAATTTATAGCCACTTTCCTTTGAGCATTTTTTAATTTCTTCTTGAGACATACTACTTCTTCTTCCAACTTCTCTTGTTCCTGAGTTTTCTCCTTGATTTGCTTAAGTAACATGTCCTCTATCTTCTTGGATTATTCAAGCTCTATCTTTAGCTGCATAAGGACTTCTGAATTATGTTCTTCTCATACATACTTGAGGAGAATGTCCTTTTGTTTTCTGCATTTCAGCTTGAGTCTATCAATCTCTTCCAGAGCACTTCTTAGCTCCCCCTCAAGGTCAACTTCACCTTCTTCTTCTTCATCTTCTAGCAGGAGACCTTCAAGTTCTTCTATGGCCATCAATAAAAATTCAGAGGTTCCTTCTTCACTTGAAGGTTCATCTGAGTCTTTAGATGTAATATTTTCTTGTTGAGCATAGAAGGATTTTCTGCTGAACTTCTTTCCTTTCTGCTAATTCTTTGATGTATTTTTCTTTGATTCTTGAGCCTGATTCTTTACTTTCTTGTGAGGAAACTTAGTAGCATAGTGTCCAACTCTTCCACAGTTAAAGAATTTGAATGGAAGTTTACCTTTGTATTTACCTGAACCTCTATCCAGTTTCTTGACAAAATTTGCCTCTTCTTGATCCGAGCAAGAGCATATGTCTTCCTCTTATTCTTTCTTATTTTCTGTTTTAAAGGCTGCCTCCCTCGTACTTGGCTTCTTCTGTGGAAGCCTCATCTCATATGCTGTTAAATTTCCAAGTAGCTAGTTCATGGTCAAGGTTTCCCAATCAACTGTTTCTTCTATTGCAGACACCTTGGGATTAAACCTTGATGGAAGAGATCTTAGAATATTTTTCACAATTATACTTTCTGGCATGGTTTCTCCAAGAGCTTTTATATTGTTAACAATTTCTGCTACTTTTAGGAAGAAACTGTCAATGTCTTCAACATCATTCATTTTTAAGTTCTCAAACTGGGCTCTATAGACTTGAAGTTTGGCAGTTTTTACTTTCTTGTCTCCTTCATGGATGTTCTCCAGAGTATCCCACATCTCTTTGGTAGTGTATTTGTGCATTACTTTGATAAACTCTGCTTCACACAATCCATTCAAGATAGCATTGATGGCTTTTGCGTTAGCTACAAAATCTTGTTTGGATTATTTCTCCGAGTCAGTTGACTTTGGGGCATATCCTAATTCCATAGCACCCCAAACTTCTATTCCTAGAGACATTATGCATGTCCTCATCCTGATTTTCCAGAAGGCATAATTTACACCTATAAAGAAAGGGGCTTTATTGGTTGAGCATCCTTCTTTACTATCCATTCTGAGAACCTAGAATCTCCTTTCAGTTGTTAAACTGGTACAAAGGAACTTTGCTTTGATACCAATTGTTGAACCCTTAGTTAAACTGAGGGGGGGGGGGTGAATCAGTTTAACACATTCATGGATTTTTGAAACTTTTCATTAAAACTTGTTTACCCTTCATTTCATGTCTAACTTAATATGTGAGTAATCTTAGAATGTGAGCAACAAGTATTAATATAATATAACAGTAGACTTTAATATGAGAGCAGCAGGTATTAAGCAGATGATATAAATCAGATCAACACATAAACATCATGCACAGAGACACCAGACATAAGTGGAAACCCATAAAGGGAGAAAACCACATCTTATTATTGTTGTGATGCAAAGGCAAGCTCCAACTCCCTCTCACCACTGTTTTTCTGCAGGCACCAACCTACAAGAGGCTCCAACCTCAATTTTGCAAGCTACAACTTGCAAGGAAGCACCAACTCCCTTCAATTTTCTACAGGCACCAACCTACAGGAGGCTCCAACCTCAGTCAGCTACAACTGACAACTATCAAGCTGCAACTTGATAGGGAAGCTCCAACTTCCTCAATTTTTCAAATTGAATGTTTGCTGATTTACCTCAGATATCAGCTCTGTTCTGTAGCATCTCTTTCTGCTCCTCTCTTTTTTATCTTCTCTGTCTTGATCTTCTATACTTTTCATTCTCTATCCTTGTCCTCTCTCTCCCTTGTGCATATCAATGTGATATTATATATAGAGTTCATCATATGACTCTTTACATTCCTCAGGGAATTTGAAGTGAATAGTCCTGACTTTTTGACTTCTGTCTTCTCATTCCTTCATCCAACTCATTTTAAAATTATAATAATATGTACAAATTTCCATGCTATAGTGGGATTTTTCTTTTCCTTAGGATACTTGCCTTTGCATCACAAACAATATAAAACAAAATTTATTTACATTTTCAGTTGCACATTTCAATACCAATCAGTTCCTTTTCTGGACTTTCTTTGGCTTTACTAGATTTGTCTCTTATGCTGCTGTTGAGTGACTGTTCTGTATATTTCTGTTCATCATGCCTGGAAAATTCCTTGTGACTTTTTTAGTTCCTACATTCTTTTTTTACCTCTGTTAGGCCCACATTTTCATCCCTGTGTTTATTCACCTGTTCGTTGTACTTTTGTGCACCTGCTGCATATATAACTGCTTTTTAATATAACAGCTGATTTTAAATCTCGGCAAACTCTCAAGGTTCTAATCTCTTGGGCTGGCACTTTAATCAACTGTGGAGGCTTCTTATACTCACGATTATAAGACCCATAAAATACATAATATGCTCTTGTAATAAACCCAATCAATGTTTTAATACAATTTCAAAGCAATATTACAGCTCACTATATTAAATATCAGCGTAGTATATATATCAACATATATATATGTTTCCCACCAAATGTGAAGACCCATGTATTTACTTTAACGTATGCCCATCTCCGAGTCAAACATTAAAAAAAAATAATAAACCGTGGCTTTTGTTTAGCGCCCAACGTAAGTATGGTAACGGGTTTTAATTCAATTTAAACCACTTATAACGAACCTATGGCTCCGGGCCCACATATATATAAGAGATGGCTTAAATAAGTACGTGCACCAAACCTTTTTTTATCCTTCGGGCTACTTCCGAATACAATTGTCATTCAATGAGCCTTCCTCCAGATCGACAGCTTGTATCAATATCGCACGGGGTCCTCAGCCAAAATTTAATGCGCGATGGTACACAATGATAGTGGTTTTCCCAACTTGCTCAAGGACACGTGCCACCCATCGTATGGAATCGCTCCGATTCTCAAATTACCACTTGCCCGTCGAAAGTGGTGCGATGAAACCTGGAAAACGCCTTCACTGTTCACTCCTGCAAGGTTCCGCCTTCAAAGTTCCGCTCTTCTCCTTTACACTCAGGTTCTGCCTTCAAGGTTCCACTCACTCTTGACTATTCGTTCTTGATTCGTGGTTCCGCCTCTTCATATACCATTCTAGTTCCATAAGCACCAATGTACAGTTGCCATACCATGGTTCATTGTTCCAGTTCATACGCTAACCTTAAGATTCCGAACAGGAAATTTTCCAACATATCTCCTCTTTTACGCCTCGACTTCCCTTCTTCTTACCTGCATTGGCATGACCATTCAAGAGTTGCAATCATCGATTCTATTCCAATCTCGTGGAATGGAAATCGACCCCATCACTGTAACCGTAATGGAACCCCTATGTAATCTTGGTTTCCGGCTTCCTTGCAATTAGACGATGCTCCAACGCACCTCTACGCATTTCATTTATCTTTACCCTTATGCAAGAAGCGTTGACTCTTAGTCAAAGTTACCCTGTCTCAACGATTACAAATTTCGCTGTAAGTGTTCAATTCATCATTCGAACAATATTTCTCTTCTTCCTAGTGCTGCTCTGATGCATATCGATTATTCACAATCTTCAGGTTGGACTTGTTGTGACTTCTGAGTCAAGAGTCTACGTTCAATATTCTCAGGTTCCAAATTCATTCACTGCTTGTCTCTGCTTCAATACACTGGATGTCTCTGCTACCTCACTGCTGCTTTGTTGTTGTTTCAGGTGCTCCTTTGCCATCTCCTTTGCCATCAATGACAATATTTCCAACAATTGGAGGTATATTGATCTTAGGGGTAGCTATGCATGGTATGATATTTGCCTAAATTACTTGGATTTTTTTATTATTATTTTCACTCAGCCATTTGTGGCAGAATTTTATATATTTTCATGAGTGAAAAAGAGCACATTTTTCAACCATGTATATGTTTTTGGTTTCCACTAACAACTAGTTGAAAATATATGCAACCATGCATAGATTATGATCATGACTCTATGATATATTGGGATGACTTGTGACATGGACCAACCATGTGTAGGCTGTCATATGTAGTTTATTTACAACCATGTATTTACCATTGTTTCATCATTTCACATTGCTATTATGTCCAATTATTAGTATGTTGAATCATCATGGTGATAGGATTGTTTTGGAGGAGTCTTATGGAGTCATTTTGCAACCACATGTATGGGCTAATGATGATGTAATAGTCTTGATGTATTATGTACTTGATTCATTGCTCCATAGAGGGTTATTATAACAACCATGTCATTGATATATTCATGTAATATGCTCATGGAGCCATGTACTTGTATTGTACTATATTTTGGGTCATATAGCAATGAGTCATGAGGTCATGTTATGGTCATATGAGATAATGTATGAGGTCTTATGTGACTGATACAACCATGTATATATCATTGTATATGTCATATGAGTCATTTTCATGTGGATTCTTGGTCCATATTGTGATTCTATTTGTTAAAGGAAGCATTGTTTGTAGTAGAAGCTGTCATTTCATCCCAACAATTAGTATCTCTTCAGCTTGGAGATGAAATGTGTTCAGGGGGAGAATTATTTTTTGCTATTTGCTTCAACTATACATTTTTGGAATTATGATCCATTTGGAGGTGTTCATGCTATGCATCATACTATGCTATGATAGTGGGGTTCTTGGCCTCATGTGATGAGATGTTATGGTAGTTGCTACTATGTAGTTATGGGGGAGATTGTGTTTGGTTGCTTCATATGATGTTGTTATGTGGAGGAGTGATGGATGATTCTCATATGCATACTTGATGCTTCTCATAGTTACTATTATATGATGTTGCATATGTTGAAGATGGTTGCCTTATGTTTTCATGATGTTACTTGCTGCTAGTTGTTGTTGGATGGTATTTTTCTTTGAATGTTTCTTAGATATATATCTTGCTTGTTGTTTATGTGGAGAAATGAATGCTCTTTTATGAATTATATTTCAGCCATGTAGAGATGTTTTATCCAGTATGTATTTAAGATATTTCTACCTATTCATATGGAGTTGACCCTTTTCCATTGGTATCAAAGGGCGAGAGAATTTGGAGAGAATTTGGATGGATAGATACAGTTCATGGTTTAGCCTCACATGTTGATGAGGTTGACATAAATGCCAAAGGGGGAGTTTGTTGGCATTGTTGCATTGGAATTGATGCCAACAAGGTCATGGTCATGGTCATACTTGTCACATGCATGTGTGATGGATGTTATCCTATTGGTTTGCATTGATGTATTGATAGTGAGAAGGATGTGTTGATATTGGTGTCAACTCTTGAGGTCATGCACTTATGTCAACCTCATGATGATGGAGATTGATGGACCATGGTGTGTGTCTATATGTGTTGGATTTAATAACTGATCCTATTTATGTTGTCACACTTTATGGATTTTTCATGCTGATTGGATGGTGCTTCTGCAGGTAGAGGATGCTACTACATGTTGATCATGCGTATCTACATATGATGGAGATTATTCATGGCACACTAGTTGAGTTGTCAACTAGGCCTTCATTAGGTCTTCATGTCTATGCCTATGAGGATGGCTTGTTGTAGTGATTTTATGGCTCGATGATGTGCTACATAGGTTGCATAGGTGCTTCATATGTGTTGCAACTTGTTTGTAGGTCTGATGGAGAGTGGAGGACTTGTTGGCATATTTTCCAACCTTGTTTGTTGGCCCTTCTAGGCCAACTTGGCAGTGACACTCGGGATGCTTGTTTATCCGCTTGTAGAGGTGTCTGAGGCTATGTCAGAGTTTTGTATTCTTGTACAGATGTAGGGGAAGGTGATCCAATAGGTGGCATAGGTATTGAGCTGAATGACTGATGGTTTTCCTTAGTTCTAGCCATCGTTGCATGCACATAAGCATATAGGAGCAGATGGAATCATATAGTCACATGGATGCATGATTAAGGGAGTGGTTATAGATCCAAGTGGGTAAATTTTCATGCATGACAGTGCTAAGGGAGCTACTGTGGATTTTGATGATATTTCCTCAGCATTCCTCATGCTATTCAGAAGAAAATTAGATTGGAAATTCCCAGAGGCTTCTAGAAAAAGTGAAAAAGATCAGAAATGGTTTGAAAAGATCCTCTCATGATATGAACACATTTAGTGCACTAGTAGTGACCTTAGTGGACTGATTTGGTCCAATTTGTGCACCTTTGATCCTAGCCTGAAGCTCAATTTCACCCTACATGTTTTATATACTTGATCTTGGAGCTATGTGATGATTGATGGTGTTAGATGTTGAGTGTATGTGTGGGGAGAATGTATAATAGTGAGACTATGATTTAGATCTTGAGGAGAGCATAGATTCTTTAGTCTATGATTACCAGTGGCTGAATAATGAGTATATCTGAAGCATGGTTCAATATAGATCAGAATTGGAGCTGGTGGTGTAGAGATTGATTGGAGAGTGTTGTATGTTGCTGAAATTATGTTGGTGATCTTCTCACACTTGTTTTGCAGGAGTTGTTGATGCATGTAGCACATAGCCACATGCCTTATGATGTTATTTGTATTGTGAAGCATTTTATTGTTGTGAGGGTTTGATAGTATTCAAATTTGTGTGGCCATAATTTTATTATTGGAGAGCACATATTTTGTGCATTTGTTTTATTTTGATTTGATGATGAGATATTTCGGCTGAGATAATGTATGCGTAGATGATTAATGGTTGAGCATAATGCCTTGGGATCTAGTTTGAAAATACATGAAAGGAGGTCCGCATGGTGGTGAGGAGCATTGACTTCATGGTGGTGGAGAAGTGATATTGAAGCTTAAACAAAAGGGGTAAGTTTCTCAATCCAATGGTGGTTGGATAGTAAAATGGTATTTGGGAGAGGATAAACTGATCATCGTGGCCTTCACCGTATGGTAGTATGTAGAGATCCATAGAGAACGTAGTCTCCTGAGCTAATCAGTAGAATCGAGTCTCCTAGTTGATGGATGTTGGAATTTTGTAGATGAGGTCGAGTCTACATGCTGATGGGAGTCAACACATTATGTAAAAGATCATTTATTGACATAATAGAGATTCAAAGTAGAGAAGCAACAAAAATGGTGGTTTTTTCCCTAGTGAAGGGCTTTCCACCAGATATCTTGTGTCTCATGTGTTGATGCTTTATTATTTTCTTGTTCATGGTTATGTTTCTCATATGGTTTATTTGCTTCTTATGATTTATGAATAGATATGATAATGCTTAATGAGTTGTTTCTAACCATATGTTTGATTCAGTAAGTGAAGTTAATAAAAGGAAAAAATCATATATAGATCATGTAGAGTCCCATAATTGTTTTGTTTTGAAACCATTTTGCATCCATATTTTCCTCCTTTTCCCATCACTATCAACCTAATAAGGAAAAAAATCATATGATTTTTATAAGGTAAAACACTTATGTGTCCTATTTTTCATATTTTCTAATATTACCTATTGTTTTGTTAAATATTACATTAAGCTACAAAATTAACACAATTTCGCAGCTATTTCACAGATGCGCAACTACCTCCATTGATAACAGGGTTCCTGTGCGTCAACTCAGCAAAGGAGTATATGGGTAGTTAGAGGATGACTCCTTCACGGATCTTCTCTTGATTATCCAAGCTAATTAATCAAGGAGATCACGTAGTTACATGGTCAATGGTGGCAGTCAACACGTATCAATGCTCAGAAACAGAGTCTGAGAATGTCATGACTTTGTTGATTTTATTTCCTAATAGCAAATCGAAACGATAGAGATATTTGTTTAAGTTTTTAACTTGTATAAGGATTCTAAAGAGACCTGTAGGCATATATCTCGCATACTGTTTAAACGCACTCTATAAAACCATGGGAAATCTATGTATTCGGGGTGTGCCATATTTTATTTTTCTGAGTATTTTGTTTGATATTTTTTCTTAATTCGAAGCTCCTTTTTCATGCATTGATGCGTTTTTAGTGTTAAAGAAACCTACTGCGTTGCAGAGGGCCCCTGCATGCATATCAGGTCATTTTATTTCAATTTTTAGAGTTTATTACAAACACATTATCATTTAATAGTTCGAATTTGGTTAATGCTTTAGTTTTATATTTCATTTTCAAGCTCAGTTTAAATAGTTCAATAATTTGTTTTTTCTTACTTCAAAGATTCATTTCTTAAATTTATTCTTTCCATATTTTATATAGCTCAGTTCATTTATTTTTTGTTTACATTCCAGGTTAAAAATTACAGTAGATAAAAGCTCTATTTTTCATAGTGTTATCACTCCACCGAATCTTCAATGTCTGAGAAGGAGACCAACAAAGGTAACCACAAAACACCTTCAATTAGTAGCTAGCCCTACTAGGCTTAGAGGGCTCTCTCAATAATGATTCACAAAAAATAAGACTGGATCAATGATTTTTAGGCTAGATATGCAGATTAGAGTTTGGTTGATTTGGATTTTTGTGTTGGATGAAATTGGACCTCTAGAAACTAGGCTTGAAACTCTTTTAGGGTTACAAGAGAAAAAATGTAGGGGAATGAAGGGGCATGGTAGGTAAGCTCAAATGACCAAATAGGCTGTATGATTGTGGTATAGGATGAGTAGAGAAATCGGGAACAAGCATATAAATATGAATTCATTCCTTAAGAATAATTTAAAGACATCATCATCTCATCAAAAAAATGCATGTATTACTCATGAATCCCGCTTAAAGAAATATAAAGACAATGAATGAAAGCAATATATATGTAATGGAAAGATAAAAAATTTAATGAAGTAACTTACTGAAGAGAAACATAGCCATACAAGCTCACCACATGAATCCCTAAATTTTAGCTGCAACTTTTCTCTGTATTCACTGTATTACTTGATCAAAATAGAGCACACTAGCTTAATGTCCAAGACTCCAACATCCAACCCTTGAAAAATGATTAAAAAAGGCATCATATAGCCACTGGGGTTGAAATATTCCCTTGGAGGTCGAATTTTCCAACAAGAAAGTTAAATACATGCATATATCCAAATTTTGCTACACACTAGGGAGGTTAATAAATTCATCCTTTATCTAACCATCAAGAGACATATCCTCAAAGAAATAAATGGAGGATAAGACACCTATTAAACTCCATTTTTACCATTTAAATTTAAATTTATACTTTTACATTCATCTACTTTCACCTTTTGACTTTTACAAAATTCAAACTAGGAATTGTCAAAAATTACACAGTGAAAATTTAATTAAAATCTGAGAAAATTGCAAAAGCGTAGTGCCATATTGGAGGCCATTTTTAGGCACCTTACTGAATTCAAAATTGAAATATGAAAGAATGGTAAAATATCCTTTTCTATCTAGTTTCCAAAACATTTTCAATTTTTGAAAATGACCCATGGGAAGGCCTTCAAAAACTCATTCTCCCAAGGTGTCTCCAAAAACCCTGCACCTGCTCCAAAACAGTGGTAGAAGCATATAAATGAGGTGTTGTTTTGAATTTTTCTTCAAAACTTGATATTTTTATTAAAAAAACTCCATATATGGTATTTAATCATCATTATATATCCATCCATGTAGAAAAAATTTCATTTGGATGCCCAGGGAAAAAGGGTCGTGCCCCTTGTGTGATGCTTCTGTGTGCCATTTTCTGCAAAATTTCTGGGTTTTCTGGAAAAATAGGTCTCAACGATGGAGTCATATTTATTTAACCATGAATTTTTTTGTAAAATGAGAGATTTTTTTGTTCTTTGGAATTCTATGGAAAAAAACCTCCTCCAGTTTCCTAATATGCTTATCGGATTGTCCACAATCAGCTCTACAAAAAGGTGACTAAACCAGGAAATTGCACTCTCAGAAAAATCGGTTGTGAAGATGTGAATGGACATCTCATTCTGTAATACCTGTGTAACAAATGAGAGTTTTTTTGGTTCTTTGGAATTTTAGGGACACAAACCTCCTCCATTTTCCCAAAATGTGGCTCCAGTTGTTCACAATATTCTCTGAAAAAATTGTCTAAAACAAGATTTTTTTGGAAAATTTCACAAAAGGGTCGTGCCGTGCAAAAAAGGTTCGTGCTACTTGGAGAGGGATTTTTGAGGTCTTCCCAGAGAATTTTGGGGCTGAAAGTGGTATGGTTGGAAATATTAGGATGTATGCTACAAAATGGAGTCATTAAGTAGTGCAAACCCCTTCTCCAAACCCATCGAAAAGTGATTCGATGACAGTCTGTCCAAAAGTGCAGAAAATTATCTGGAGCAACGATATTTTGAGAATTTCTCTCAAAACATAACACCCATGCATAAAATATAGGAATTGTTTGTTATTTGGCATATTATTGACAAAAACCTCTTTCAATTTTGTAAAATTCATCTCCATTACTTCAGAAAGTGATTTTGAAACCAAACTGTCCCTGTGTGCACTATGAACCCTAGAAAATGATCACAAAACTCTGAAAATGGTGCCATGGGTCTAAGTTGACTCAAACCTGGAAAATTACCCTCCTTTTTTGTACTTTGTATTATCATTGTCCATGGTGTTTGTTTGTATGATATAAACCCTAGCTTGATGGGAAGGAAGGAAAGGTTGGAATCTAGGAAAACAAGGGAAAATGGGGCAGAAAGTTTAGGGAGGGAAATGGAGGGGAAAAATATGAAAAAATTAGGGGAGATACGGGAGTGTTTTATGAGAATAGTGTAAGTGGAATTCCTTGAAATATATAAGTGAAAGAGGGGAAAAATGCTAAAACACAGTCCTAACCCAGAACCTCTGCAAAAACACAGCGAGAATTAGGGTTTGAGTGAAAATGGGAGTAATGAGAGGTATGCATGATATGGAATGATTTGGTAAGGAATATAGGTGATGTATGAAGGTTTTTATGTGATAAAACTAGGGGTTTTCCAGCTAAAATCAACCAAACATCGCAACAATCCAAAAACTAGTTTGAAAACCCTAAAAGAGGGAATCCACTCTTTGCTGAAAAAATTCACTTGAAGGAGAAGTAAGGAATGTTAAATTACTATTTCAAAATCACCTAAACCTTTAAGAAATTATGAATTGACCCTTCTTTTACCTTCTTATGACAGCATTTGGACATTTATGGTGGCGAAATGAAAGACACCTAGACACTGACCTAGGTGAAAACACGGTGACTGAACTCAGACTCTAGATGATAATGGTGGACATGACTCATGAAATGATGATGAGCATGAGTGAATGGAGGGAGTAGCGTTGACCTAGAAAACAAAAAATGATCAAATTTTATTTGAAAACTTATTTGAAACTATAAAGTTTGACTATGATACCCTAACAAGACATGATAAGAGCCCATTGATCACTGGTGATAGGATGTTAAGACTGACACTAACATATAGAATTTTGGTTTATGTTTTCGTTAGTTTTCAATTCTCATGCTTTCATAAAACTAGGACTTATAAAATATTTCATGCTTTCATAATTTAGATTTAGTTCTCTGTTTGTTGCAACATAAAAATATAAGAAACAACTTGATAAAAAAAAGAAGTAGAAATTAATCTAACATATATTTTGAAAGAAGTTATCTCACAAACTATTTTTAATGGCTCAATCCAATTGAAATTAACTTAGCAATAACATTTAACATAGATAATATATTTCTATAACTTTACATCAAAGCTCACTGATCCATAGGAATTTAACACTAATCCAAAAATTCAAAAATTAAAAAAAATCAAAATTCAATGACCTCTCTAACGACAAAGACTTCTATCACACCTGAACCAAGATGAAACACATAATCGGAAGTTCTCTTCCTATCATCAAAACTTCCTGCAAAATCACTATCTGTAAATCTAATCAAATCTTTCTTTTCCGTACTTGCATACGTTATTCCAAAATCTCTAGTTCCTGCTATGTATCTCAAAATTCTTTTTCCTGCACTCCAATGTGTGTCTTTTGGAGTCTCCATAAATTTGAAAATCAAACCCACTTCTTACATAATATCCGATCTTGTAGCTTTGAGATACATGAGGCTGCCAACCAATATTTTGAATAGAGTTTGATTGACATATGATCCTTCATCATCCTTGCTTAACTTTGTACTTGTTGCAACTGGTGTAGGGACAGGTTTGCAATTATCCATCCTCAATATTTTTAGCAAATCTCTGGCATATTTATTTTGGAAAACAAAAATTCCTTTTTCAGATTGCTCAACTTCAATGCCAGGGAAATATTTCATGAGACCAAGGTCTCTTGTCTCAATTTCTTTCATCATGGTTACTTTAAATTCATCTAACTCAAGATCACCTGTAAAAATCATATCCTCAACATATAAGAAAACAATCAAAATCTTTCCATGCTCATTTACCTTTGTGTATAAGGTAGGCTCAATGATGCTTCTGAAAAATCCATTCTTAATCATGTAACTGTCAATTCTACTATACCATGCTCTAGGTGCTTGCTTCAATCCATAGAGCACTTTCTTCAACCTGTAAATTTATCTTCTTTACCTTAAACTTCATAACTTGGAGGCTGCTGCACATAAATTTCTTCTTCTAGAATTCCATTCAAGAAGGCTGATTTGACATCCATCTGATATACTTTCCACTTATTCTAAGCTGTTGTGGCTAGAAATGCTCTTACAACATCCAATCTGGCTACTAGAGAAAATGTTTCCCCAAAGTCTATTCCCGGTTGCTCCGAGAATCCTTTTGCTACAAGTCTTGCTTTAAATTTGTCAATTTCACCTTTCTCATTCAACTTTTTCTTGTACACCCAATTCACACTAATGAGATTTTTATCCTTTGGAAAATTAACCAAATCCCATGTATCATTCTTTTCAATAGAATCAGTCTCTTCATCCATGGATTGCACCCAATTTTCATCTCTGTTTGCTTCTTAAAATGAAGAATGTTGGAATAACAATAATGCAAAATTTGAACTAACATCCAAATCATCATAAATATCTTTCAAACTTATCATATTTCTCTCACCATTGCTTGATTCATTATCTGATTGATTGCTTGGAGAATTCTGGTTTGTTGATCTGCTTGAAGATCCATGCTGCTCTGAAAATCTTGGAGTCCTTGCTGGTGTGACTGTGTTTGGTGTCTGCTCTCTTGATTCTTGCTGCTCCTTTTCTTCTATGTCATCCTCTTCCATCAATGGTGCTTGTGCATCGACTATTCGTTCTATAGTCCCATTCCATGACTCTTGTTCTTTGAACACAACATCTCTACTAATTATTGTCTTCATGGTGACATGATTATACAATTTGTAAGCTTTTGACTGCTCACTATAACAAATAAATATGAATTTTTCACTTTGATCATCCAATTTTCCTATTATCTACTTAGGTACGTGTGCATAGGCTACAAATCCAAAAAATCTAAAATGATATACGTTGCATGACATACTTGACCATGCTTTTTCTGGTACTATGTTCATCACACTCTTTGTAGGTGATTTGTTTATCACATAAAAAACACATGAAATTACTTCTTCCCAATACTCATTAGACAAGTTTCTTACTTTCAACATGCTCCTTGTCATGTTCATAATTAATCTGTTCTTTCTCTTTTCTACACCATTCTGATGCAATGTGTATCTGGTTGTAAACTGTCTTCTGATTCCATGTTGTTAGCAGTACTCATGGAATGCTTTTGAATCATATTCTCCACCACGATCTAATCTCAATACTTTGATCTGTTAATCACTTTGGTTCTCTGATAAGGCTTTGAACTCTTTGAGCTTTGCAAAATTTTCAGACCTCTGCTTCAAAAAGTAAACCCAAGTCTTTCTATTATAATCATCAATAAAAGTGAGGAAGTAACAACTTCCACCAATCACTGCATCCTCATATGTCCACACAAGTCTGTATGCACCAACTCAAGTGGTTTCTTTGATTTGTATGAAACTGCCTTCAGAAAAATTTCACGTTTTTTCTTTCCCAAGATGAAACACTCACAAGTACTAGCAGGTTCTTTGATGGGAGATAATCCTATGATCATCTGTTTCTGCTGCAACAATCTTAAACCAGAAAAATGGAAGTGTCCAAACGAAAGTGCCATAACCAGTAATCATTAGAACATGCAACTGTAAAGAACTAACCTGATTGTCGTAGTTCATAAATAGGAAAGAGTCTGTTCCTCGTCATCTGCACCTTTGCTATCAGATGCTTGCTTGGGGGTTTTTTTAGAAATAACACACTCTTGCCCCTGAAAGATAACTCTGTATCATTTCTGCATCAATTGACTAACACTTATCAAATTGTGTTTGAGACCAGGAACATAATATACCTTTGAGATTTTCTTTGGCTCCCTTTACTTGGTCAGAACGTTGACCACTCCTTTTCCATCTACATCCATAATATTGTCAGTCCCCAACTTTACCTCTTTCTTCACAGATTCATCCAAATTTGCAACTTGCCTATCATGTGGTTATTGGAACCATTGTCTAATAGCCACATATTATAAGACAATTCATGCATGTTGTTGCATGCTAGGAACATGGAGTTAGTATTCTTTTTACTAACATTAGCTCTCTGATTTCCTTGATCAGATATCTTCTTCCTGCAATCACGACAACAGTGATCAAATTTATTGCAATAATAGCATCTCACCTTTGATTTGTCAGATCTATAATTATTGTTGAAGCTTATGCCATTGCTACTTCCACTTTCATGTTCATGCTCTTCTCGACCATATTTTTGACCACCATATCTTTTGCCTTGTCCTCTACCTCTGCCTCGATCTCTTGAAATAGAAACTTAAATTTTGAAGGCAATTTCTAAAGTGGAATCCTTATTTCTGTCTATCCTTGCCTCATGCGATAGAAGTGATCCCATCAACTCATCAACTGTTAGTTTTTCCAAATCCTTTGCTTCTTCTATGGCTGCTACTGCAATATCAAACTTGGTAGATAAAGATTGAAGGAAATTCTCAATCACTGTTGGATTTTTAATTTCTTCACCATACATTTTTAACTGATTTACAACAGACATGACTTTATTCATGAAAGAATCAATGTCCTTTGTCTCCTTCATCTGCGGACTTTCAAAATCTCTCCTATTATTCTACAATTTAACAATATTCAATTTTTCCATACCTTGATAGCTTGTCGCCAAATTTTCCCATGCTTCCTTTGCTGAAGGCATGATCATTATCTTCTGGAACACTGCTCGGTCCACTCTCTGCTAGATAAGAAGCAATGCTTGTGCATTCTTCCTTGTCTTTCTTCCATTGTTCCCTCTCTGCGTTACTGAGGGTTCATTCTTTTGCGTCATTCTGAGGTTTTGCAAACCCAAACTTGACATGATCCCAAACATCATGTGCTTTTAAGATGGTCTCCATCTTAATCGCTCACACATCATAATCCTTGCCTGTGAAAGAAATAAGTTGTAGCTAGAAGCTGCTTGTTGCCATATTTCTTCAGGGAATTTTTCTTTTTGATAAAACCCTAAATTCTTCTTTAATATGCTTTGCAAATCTCAGAACAAATAACCTTATAATAAAATCCTAGATTTTATATATAAAAAAATTATTTTATAAAAAATAATTATATAAAAAATTCTTATATAATAAGCCCTTTAAAAAAATCCTTATTATAATCTCTCCACTTTTTTAAAAATCATTAAAAAATTCCTTTTTAAAACCTCCTCATTTACTTTATGAAAAGACCCTTTTTAAAAATGCTTCATGAAATCACACCTTTTAAATCAATCGTATGTCATAAAGTTTTAATACGAATTCTCAACCCTTTAAAAATATTTAATACAAATCTTCTATCTTTTTAAATACGAATTTTCTCTCTTCCTCACTAATGCGCTCGTAGTGTAAAACATTAGCGTGCTAAATCTACTCTTAAATCCATTGTCCCACGTTAGTCCACTAATGCACCGAGAAACCAAAACTCCCCGCGTGCATGCAAATCACTATAAGTTTTAAACTTGTAACGCGTCTCTATGTTTAGTGCACCAATGTTATAACGCCCTGTATACCACTGTAGGGTGCGTTATAGCTCAAATAAGCAAGAAAAAAACAAATTTCCTACTCTCACACACAGATCAGATGATTGCTGATCCATTTTTCCCTGGTTTTTGATATCAATTTGTTGGAAAAGCAGAAGAGTAAAGGTACAAATTACACAAATATTTCACACAATAACACAAACCAGCTGCGACTCTCTATTAATCACATGAACTTCAATCACACTCTCTTTCTGAATACAATGAACCCGATGAAGGGTATTTATCTTGACTCAATTGACATGCACACACTTACCAAACTCATCTATCGCATAACTCGACTTGCTCAATGTTCACTTCACTGAATCTCTAACTCACTCACCAGATTCATCTATCACACAACTCAATGCTTATTTAACTGATTGTCTAACTCTTCATGCGGGAGTTAATTAACTATTTTAACACTTCAAAAGCATATAGCATCCATCTAGGTTAAGGGTATTGTTTTCCTTGGGTTGTTGTAAGGTTAATGACTAAAAAAACAGAGAATCCATGAAATAAGAAAAGGAGGAGCTAAATTGGGCGTTTGGAGAGACCAATGTTGTAACAAATAGTGCAACCCTGAAATGAGAAAAGGAGGAGCTAAATCGGGCGTTTGGAGAGACCAATGTTGTAACAAATAGTGCAACCCTGAAATGAGAAAAGGAGGAGCTCAATTGGGCATTTGGAGAGACCAATGCTGTAACAAACAACGCAACCATGAAACGATAAAAGGAGGAGCTCAATTGGGCGTTTGGAGAGACCAGTGTTGTCAATGTTGACTTGTTACATGGAAAACCACCTAATACCTCAAATTAGAAATGCAAAACCACCTAAGACCTCACATTAGGGCCATCATCAATAAGTATGTGAACACAGATGGACACAAAGGACTAAAACAACTTAGTTGGCATAACTATTTTGCGATGGGCATGTTGCGTAAACATATAAGAGAGATATCCGTAAATTACAAGAAGAAACAGAGGAGAACAGGGTCATCCACAACAAATACCAACCTTGCTGTCAAAACTCTGGAAATTGGTGGTTGTAAAAGAGTTGTAAAATATTCATTCTCTGGTTTACGCTCCTCGATCTCTTGTATATAAAGTTCCAACTCATCATAAAAGGAAACAGGAAAAAGGGCCACGACTGAATTTAAAAATAACTGAAGAAAATAATGCCATGAATACCAACTCTCTTTGAAATCATTACTGGTTGATCAAGCTGAGCCTTCAACCATCCCTGCATATTCTCCTCAGCCAATATTTTCTCTCTCAATTAACACAAATCCACAAACACTCAAAACAAACATTTACACACACAAGACTTACAACTACACAACACACATTACAAGAATACCACAACACTACACATGACATTGATGCATACAACACTACACAAAACATTTATGGAGCACTCTATAAGACAGAAAAAAGAGTGCTCGAGAGAGAAAGAACACCCATGCTTAACCTGTAGACAGAGAAAACAATTTTTCAGGTTACACAAATGTTGAATTAAACACAAAAATTAGGGGAGCAAAAAATTGCTCAGACTCTCACTGCCTTTCCCTCGTTAACCAGTTAAATAAATAGAGGAACCAATTTTTTTGTGGAATGAACTAAACAGATATAAAAACAAATTAAATGGAACAAAAAATTACACAGTCCATGAATAATCCACTCGATCTCCTGCTGTTATTTTTAGAGTGAAAAAATCTCGATCACCTTCTCTTCATTTGTGAATTTCCTTCTCTCATTCTTCATTCATCGCAATCATTGATCCCTCTCATTCTCCATTCATCACGCACGAGTATATAAAGACTTGGGAATTCATGAGCTTTATGTTTGTTTTTTTGGATCGTTGGATTCAAAAATAGCTTTAACTAATCTGTTGATTACGATTGGTTAAACCAGCCTTTTCATTACCATTCATTAAACAATGACTTGGGAATTCGTGAGTTTTATGCTTGTTTTTTGGACCGTTGAGTTGCACCATTAGTTAAACCAGTTTGTTAATTAAGATTCATTAAACTATCTTTTAAATCAGTATTAATATTATATAATTTATGATATTTTTTAAAAATATGAGATTTTTAAAACTTGTCGATATCCGGTTCAATCTTGGTCCATAACTTTCTAATTTTATAAATGCGGGGCTGTAGTATTTTTTACCTACGTTTTTCAGTTCTGTCGAAGTTCATAACAATATTGAGTGAAAGTTATTGTTAGGAGTGCATTTAATATTTAATGTTAATGGTGTAAAGGTGAGTGGAATATATATAAATATAAATAAATTAATAAAACTAAAATAATGATAATCGTAAAATTTAAATTTATTTAAATTTCATGTAATATTACTATGTATATTAATATTGAAAATATTTATTCTTTTCTATATATGAAATAATGATAACCAAATATTTTTATTGGTAGCAAAAAGATATTGTTAATATTATTTTATTAGAGACTTCAAGTTTAGTAGTAGAGGAAGAATTTCTCTATTTTACTTTTTTCTACATAAAATAATACTTGTAAGAGTTAATACCACGCTAACAAATATTTACATTGATATATTTTTAAATCATTTTCTTTGTAATCTATTATTGATGTAATTTTTATATTAAAAGTTTTGTTTGTAATTAATTTGTGAATAATGTCACTTTGAAGGTAAATATTAACTTTTTTTTTCCTCCAATCTTACATTGAGTAAGGGTTGAATGTACCTAAAAAAAAACACGAAGATGTCTTGAATGAATATATTTTGGGAGAGCACATTGATAACATTATGAATACATTCATAAAAGTCAGTCTAAGATGACTCTATTTGAAACAATGTAAGCTTCGAAGGATTGTCTTCAGTAATCACTTACAATGAGATAAGGATGAGTATTTTGACTCATAGACATAAGATATAGATTTTAATTAATTTAAAAAACTATATTTTTAATTAATTAATTTATTTCAACATGCATACAATAATAACATAAAAACTTCCACCTAGCTATTTTTTTTCCAATGGATTTAGAAGAGTGTGTATGCATATGGTTTTGAGTGCCTTATAGGACAAAAATAGCAATCTTGTTCTTTATGTAGCTCTCCATCTTACAATTGTACATGTAGGAACACACACACCATAATCGAACATAGATATTCTCCAAACCATTATTTCCTACAGGTAAGGTTGAAATAATATTCATTTCATCAAGTAATTACAACCCACCCTTCCATGTGTTTCTTGCTAGCTTGCTTGATTACATTGTAAAGCATTCAATGTATGTCTTGATGTGAGTTGTCACAAACAATACAATTAATTTGTATTGGATGAATTCCACTTCATAATTGGTCATCCATCCATTCTTGGTAGCTATAATATTGCTTCATGCATTGGTTTGTGATGGTTTACAACTACATATCCATTTTCATTAGTTTTCATCTTGGCCCATGCATTAGCTTCCAATTGTTTTCTAGCTACTAATACTTAAAAATGCCACCTTGAAACTAGTTTTATTAAGAAAAAAAACACTTTGTTTCCAATCAACCAAGTTCATTTTCACTCGAAAAAAATGCAAGGGAACATCAAATACCCTTATATTTCTAGAAACATGACAATCCCCGTCACACATAGAGTTTAAAGCACAAAATTAAGTTGTTGGATAACCACTTGCAATGAATTAACAGTTTCACCGTTTGTTAGATCATATGAAATTAATGGTTTCTAGTGCTAAAAAATCAAGGAGTGAATATCTGCTAAACATGGCCTTAAACCATTAAATATGCATACCAATCCACACTATGAGAAGAACTTTGTGTCCTTGAATGCTCCAGCCATCAAAGGAATCTCAAAATGAAGGGGCTTCATGAATTGACGTATTTGAGAAAGAAATTTGAGTTGTAAATTTCACAACATCGTGAAAAGTTGGGTGAAATGGAAATTTACATGAGCCCTCTAGGATTGAGGAAGGAATAACACTATTTTCAGCATGTTCTAAAGAAAAGGGTGTATTCAAGCCAATTTCCATGAATGCAGAGGATGGAGCAACACACTTTGCAATAATATTTCCTATAGTAGAGGAAAAAAATGGGCTTGTTGCCATGGAGAAGGGTGAGCTCATCCCCTTAGCTAGGGTCACGATATTAAATCCATCCACCATGGAAGGAAAGGATGATGTAATGAGCACAATAAAGGATGAATTCACAAAGGATAGCCACAATTAAGTTGTTGGATAACTACTTATGCTATATTATCATCTCACTCCTATTTATATGTCGAAGAACCTGGTCTACTCATAGATTTTCTAGCTTCCATGAAAACCAAAAACTTGAAGTCCTTTTTGAATTCATCCTTTATTGTGCTCATTACATCATCCTTTCCTTCCATGGTGGATGGATTTAATATCATGACCCTAGCTAAGGGGATGAGCTCACCCTTCTCCATGGTGACAAGCCCATTTTTTTCCTCTACTATAGGAAATATTGTTGCTAAGTGTGTTGCTCCATCCTTTGCATTCATGGAAATTGGCTTGAATACACCCTTTTTTTTAAAACATGTTGAAAATAATGTTATTCCTTCCTCAATCCTAGAGGGCTCATGTAAATTTCCGTCTCACCCTGTTAGGAATTTGTAATTTATTAGCAAGATTGGCAGAGTCCAATTACAGAAACAACATCGTTTCAACCACTTTGGGATTCTAGGATCTAGCCCTCCTGAATCCGGAGAGGGATCGCTCCAGATAGTGCAAAGATGGATTTGTTTTTGAAGTTTGGGGTAATGATATTAGGCTAGTTATGAAGGCCAATGGTTTGTTTGTTTTTTGGATGGTTGAGCATGATTACTGTTTAAGGTGGAAAGTTCTGAGGGAAAAAAGTTCCAAAGGTGAGAAGTTGCAGGCAATCAGAGTAAGCTTCGGTCAAAAAGGTAGAAAATTGCAGGTTTTAGTCCATTGGGCTATGGAGTCATAATAGGGTTTAATTGGAATAGCAAGAGGCAAGAGTGGTCCATGGGGAAAGTCATCTATGTCTAAGGATCTCTTTGAAGATTTATTTATGGAATGGAATGATACAATAAGAAGGAGAAATAAACAGATGCAGAAACAAGAGCAGTCCAGGATCTGGTAAGTACTTTGAAACTAGCCAACCTTTGACATGAACTCAAGAAAAACATAAAATTAAACTAGGATCTGGTAAGTACTTTGAAACTAGCCAGCCTTTGATACACTTTCAATAGAAAACATCTCAAAACAAAGGGAAACTTGAAGGCAACTTTTGGAGTAGAAACTAGCGGGCCGGGCTCACCACAAATCCTCTCCTAGCTCTTCTTTACTTGGTTACTTTCAAGACAAATACAAAGATAACAACAGAATGGCCTAAGATCTGGTAAGTACTTTGAAACTAGCCAGATTTTGACACATTCAAAGGGAAACAATCAGATAGTCTGTGGGATCATTCTGGGACCAGGGCTCACCATATCTTCCTCAGTTCATCTTCACAAAACATATACTGAAAATAACATCTAAGAATAACATTCAGCTAAGACAATAAGATGAGGGAACGCCAGCATTCCTATGCTTAAACTGAATTAAATCATTCTTAAATAACACAATTTAGAAGAAAACATTCAGATAAAGATTTTGAGTTAGAGAAGGTTACTGATATACAGTAGGTCCTAACTCTATGCATGTTGTTATTTATAAGAGAATATGAAACACAGATGAAAACAGAAACAAAAATAACAAGTTACAATTAGAGAAACATCACCGTCAACATAGACCAGGATCCCATAAATCAACTTGTATTGATGCTTCAAACCAGTTACAGCTTTAAGTCCAGTGCTTTAGGTTAACGTATACACATACCATTCTTCTATCTATCACCAGCAGAGCTCCAAGAGCCAGTGAATACTATGTACAATCAGAAGTTTTTGCTCAAATGTATATCAAAGTTCTACAACCAACCCCTCACTCATCTTCTGAAGAAGTATATATATAAGGATGAGGAGGTGAGATCTGATAAAAGATCTCAATTTACAATTAATACATATCTAATGGTCTCTGGCCTTTGAGGGGCTCAATGAAGAAATTTACATGGGGATACTCTGTATTAAATGTTTTTACATAAAGATTAAGCTTAGTGGGAGCTTTTGTTGACCTTTTAGGCTCTGTGGAATGTTGAAGTAACTCTGCTGATATTTTGTCATTAAGTCTCCTTGCAGAAGTAACTTTCCGACTGTGCTAAGGCGAAAATATTCACTCAATCAATAACTTCGGCCTCTGATTGATTACTTTGAGGAACAGGTGGCACTATGGTAGCCAAGGAAAATTTTCCCCAGATTATGGCGGTGGAGGCATTCCTGCTTGATAAAACACTTTAGATTTTTTGTAAACTGTGTTTTATTTGGGGATTAGGCTTTCGATAAGCATATTTAGACGTAATCCCCGTGAAGCTGTCTCTAATCCTCTGTTATGATACATTTAGGTCTTCGGCACTGATACCCTTTGACAGTGTTAAATCCATGGTTTTCTCGCTGATATGCAAGGCTGCGCAGAGATGAAACGACATCGATGCCTCATAAAACATCGATGATACGTGAGATTGAAAACCCCCGCGAATGATTTCCTTGATGAAATGAAGGCAAGAGGATCGCCACCCTCAACTTGCGAATTCTCCTCAGTATGGCGGAAAAACATTAAACCCTGCAAAATACAAACAAAAGTTATGAAATCCTGCGTATATAGTTTGACTGCTTCAGAGGATGTGTGGAAGGAGCGGGGCCGTTGGATGGCATCATCCAACGGTCGGGATTAATTGGGGAGATCATAGAATGGGGGGAAGAAAGATTAGATCAGGGCCGTCGATCGCGCAGAGATCGACGGTCGGGAGCGAAAGGGGAAGTCAAAAATAGAGAATCGTTGACCGGGCAATCGAATCAGGGGGAAGAAATCTGAACCGTCGATCTACAGATCAAATCGATGGCGGGAAATGATTTAACGTCATGTCGGGACCACATTAAGGGGCGAGCATCTTCATCGAGCGACAGCCGTTGGATGGGCGGCTTCAGATCGGACGGTCCACGACGATATCACTCGACATCCTCGTCCAAATGATAACGCGCGATGGATGGCGGTTTTCCAAATAGTATAGGGGACGCATGGCGACAAGTGTATGGAATCGCTGGCCATTGGGGGAAAACAACCTCTTGCCCAAAGGTGGTGCGATGGATACCGCCGGTTTTGGGCAACCGGCTTTCGGGTGGTGGGGACCACGGAAAGACGCACTTCGCACCGTCCGATCTGCAGATCAGATCGACGGTGTGGAATGGTTCAAAAAATGAAACTAGTGGGATAAATGAAAAACCCAAGTTTTAATTAAAACAAAGGTTTTAATGTTTTTGGGGCGAAATATTTGTTTTAAAATGGATAAGTGCCTAATTGACTAAGTGCCTGGTTCTGGCGCCAGGGCACATGGATAAAAAGGGTTAGGGACTTGGTCGAAGGGGGCTTAAGCCCAATACATAGAAAATATGCATTTTAACGGTTTTTCAAGGATTTTCAAAGGAATTCGAGGATTCTGATAAGGCTAAGAAGGGGTCTTAGAACCTTATTACGGATTTTCATGGAGTAGAAGGGGGAGGAACATGCAAAGGAGGGATTTTCATGGGAAATGAAGGGGTATAAAATGAGGTTAGCTTTTGAAGAGAGGGAAAAGGAAAAAGGGTTTTGCAGTAGCATTTGGGCTTTGGATTTTTAGCAGGATTCCAGAGGTTTTTAGGATGTAAACAACAGTATAGGATCTGGACAGAGGCATGAGGCCTTCAAAAAGTCTTCAAGAGCCAACAGTTTTTTAGTGAGAAAAATTGTTCCTTGAAGGCTCTTAAATATATTTAGCCACCTTTTGGGATAATAAAATTTTACAGGTGGCTAACACACCCAACTTTTCACGATGTTGTGAAATTTACAGCTCATATTTCTTTCTAAAGTACGTCAATTCATGAAGCCCCTTCATTTTGAGATTCCTTTGATGGATGGAGCATTCAAGGACACAAATTTTTTCTCATAGCGTGGATTGGTATACATATTTAATGGTTTAAGGCCATGTTTAGTAGATATTCAGTCCTTGATTTTTTAGCACTAGAAACTGTTAATTTCAAATGATCTAAATATTTATCCATTGGCTAGATGGTTTTTTGTATCAATCGTTGATAAAGTTGAATATCACGAGTTGATATCTAGTTATGGTCTGTGATTCTAGGGAAATTAAGGGTTGTCTATGTAACCCTCATTCCCCTCTTTCGACCCCTTTTCGGCTTCAAATTCTACCGCTTTAGTTTGGGTAAGGCTTCCTAATCTCCCTTTGGATTTGTGGAATCTTCCATCTTTGAAATATATAGGAAATGATTTAGGTATGTTTTGTGAGCATAGTGATGATATCAAATAGTACTTGAAACTTGCATATGCTCACATTTGTGTGCAAATGTAATTCACTAAAGGAATTCTTGGCTAAATCAAACTGAAAAGCCTAAATTATCTCTGGGTGAAAAAGCTTGAATGTGAGCATATTTCTTTCCCCTGTAGAGCTTATTACAAAAGAAGGCACTCCTTCAAAAATTGTCCCAAATATCAAAAGTTCAAATCTAGGAAAAATAGTTACAAACCAAGATAGTGGGAAGTTTCCAAGTCATAACATTATATGATATTTAAATATGAAATCCCCCCAGATTGCATCAACAAGGAAAATTAACAAGAGAAATGGAATCCAAGAAATACTCCCACCAAGTTCATGAAACTCAACAACAAGCCATGTTGAGGTGGAATGTATAAAGGATACCCATGACAATCATAAGAAGTTTCGTTCCCCAAATGATTCTGTTGAAAATAATTCTAAAAAAAAGCACCTTGGGATAATATTCCAAAAATGGGAAAGGAAAAGTAAGATATTTTTGGTGATTCCTCTGTCTCTTTAGAAAATAATACTAAAAAAATAACTACTTATGAAGATCAAGAAAAAGAGGAAGATTTGTATAAGAATCTTAAAGAAGTAAACAAGATTCTACACGATAGCTAGAAGAATGATCCTCCATATATAGTAGATTACACAGGTTAGATCCAAGTGAGTAAAAAGGACATATATACTTCACCAAGGAAAACAAGAAGTTATATGAAGCTAAACAAAATATAGAAGCTTGTCAAAGTTAAAATGAAAAATAATTAAGAATGGGATGCAAATGTATTTGGATATTAGGGGTTTTTGGAAAATATTTAGCTAGAATGGTACAATTTTTTCGTTTTGTGGAGATCTCAATTAAGGGTTTTAATTGATCCTGCATGTTCAATCTCAAATCCTCAAGGAATTTTGGAAGGAATTTTTTTTAGAAGAATTGTAATGATTGTTTGTTGTATCCTAGTTCTTTTAATATAATCCAAAATACCATTTATGTTAAAAAATAAGAAGAAACATAAATTATATGATATTGAGCTATAGAGGGTTAAAGGTGGTGGGAGGGGATATACATTTCTTTTGTCGCCCTTGGCATGAAAGGCAATACCAAACCTTTTAATTTTTCAACTAATTTCCATCACCATAAGTTTTAATATTTTTCCTTAGTTACTTTGTATTCATATTAAGTTTACTAATATGTATTTTTCTTATTTTTTTCCTCTTTCTTGATTTACCAATGTGTGTATCCCCATAACAATAACATTATTTTTACAAAAGCGCATTTGCGCAAACTTGTTGCTTGTGGATGGGGTGGACACATTAAGAAATAAATTATATCTCTTGAGTCCATATCTAAGAGAGAATAGTTCACATCAAAAATACACCTTATGAGCCTAGTGTAAGGAGTAGGTTCATAAATACATTAATTCCCTCCATTATATCATACATTGTAAGAAGTGTGAGACATTTTTCTTCTTTTTTGTCTGTTTGTTAGTTTGTTGATCCAAGTGGATATTGGTGGCCACCCACCTATTCCACTTGGACCCCCACCATTCTTTCTTTCATTTTTTCATTTTCCTTAAGTGTAGCACAATTTATTACTTTTGGCAGTTTTTCAGGTCCTGAACTTCTGAAGCTGTTTTGAGGCCCTAAACGAAATTTTGTTGGGCATGAAACCTTCAAAAAATATGAGTCTTCCAGAATCAAAATTTTATATCAACAGTTGTAGTCCTCAAATATATCTTTCTAATGATGTATCATGTGTGTCAAATAGAAATAATATGCCAAAGTTACGAACTTGGGAAATTGATGTGACAATTTACCCTGAAGGGGCCCATAGTCTAGTGTTTCATCTCCTAGGGTTAGGTTTTTGGATGTTTAGGATTTTCCATTGTTTCTCAATAATATATAGGCCTTCGAGCCTCATTGTAACACAAATTTTAGAGGCCTATAGCTGCCACATCTCTTCTCAGAGATAAGCTACTAGCGCCCTAGCTAGTTTATTTCCATTATGTTTGTAAAAAAATTTCAGTTCTTTTATATTAATGAAATGAAGTGTTATTTCCATTGCATATTTGTATTTATGGTTATATGTGTATTGTGTTGTGTTCCTACATAAATTCGGAGGTGGAGGGGATGCGGGTTATACATCTCCTTCATCTGTATCAGGGTCCGTGGTTCGCTGAACCTATCGACGATGTTGAGTCCCCAAATATAGTGGATCAATTGTATAAGTTGATTGCTAGAAAGTGAGAACATTACATTAACCCCACCACATATGGATCACTTAGCTGGAGGAGTATTTAAAGCAAGAAGTTGTTTCTGAAGTTGTAATGGAGGACTGAAAACAAGGTGCTTATGAACTACATTCTCGCCACTGTGCTACTATTCGATGTGTTCGATAGATTGGCACAAAGGTACACAAGTATCCTATTTTCAATGGTAAGAATTATGTTGTTGATTTTTGTTAAAGAAATTGATTCTTGTATAGAAGAAGCTCAGAAAGTTCCTATAAAGAGTGTTTCTCTACAAGCCACACTTGTGTGCTGGCGGGAATCACATCATGATTAGTTGCATGAGTGGAATTCTATTAGAACTTCTTTGTTACACTAGTTTCTCCAGCAGTTGAGCTCTTAAGTAATATTCCTATTTATATTGTCCGCTCATCTTCGCAAGACCATGTGGTCCATTTCTCTTCTATATGGAAATTTGAAAGTGTGGTGGTCACAATTTGGCCACATCTATTTATTCATTCTCTGAGAAATATTCTACAAGCTTGGTATTTGCGAGAGGAATGAGAGCGGAAATCTACAAATTGGGATGTACTGATAGCTCATTTTTGCAAAGATTTTTCATTTTTTTAGATATTTATGAGAATATGAAATAGTTTATTAAAGCAATTAGAAGATTTTTTTTTCTGGGAGAAGATGCACTAGAAGAATGTAGCAGATATTCAGATTTTGCGCACCAATATGATTCAGGGTTTTGTGAAGATGTTTTCTGCGGCAAGGTTAACAAGGATCTAGATGATGATTTCAAGGATTTAAGTCACCTTTATTTCAGGGAATATGAAGGAGAACAGAAAATTAAAGAAGATATTATATGTGATGCTCCACATATGAATCCTCTCAAAATCAAGAAGATGAATATTGGGACCGAGGATAAACCAAATATTGCCTCTATTGGGGACTATTGGGATGATCAAACCACACAAGAAATTTTTGACTTGATCAAAGAATATGAAGATTTTTTTCCCTATTCTATATCAAAGCTAAAAGGAAGTAAAAGAGATCTGGGAGAAATGAAAAGCACATTGAAGCCAAATGTGGAGCCTGTGAAGCATCGACCTTACAAATTGAACCCTTGTGTTAAGGATAAATTCAAGAAGGAAATTGATAAAATGTTGATGGTTGGCTTAATATTCCCTATTGATGAAGCTGAATGGATAAGACATATCGTCATTCAAAATTAATAAGGATTCAGATGAAATCTGAGTTTTTGTTGATTATCGTAGTCTCAATAACGCATGCGTCCATGATCAATTCCCAACCCCCTTTAGTGACGAAGTTCTAGACAATGTTGGAGGCAATGAGGCATATTCCCTTACGGATGGATTTTCAAAATACCATCAAGTCCGTATTGTAGAAGACGATAAGAAAAATACCACATTCACTCCGAAGTGAGGGTCATACGCATATAATGTCCCTTCGGTTTGAAGAATTCTCCAACTATTTTCTCTTGTATTGTTATTGTTGCTTTTCATGAGTACATCCACAAGTTTTTGGAAGTCTATATGGATGGCTAGAATTTTTATAGTCTACTTAAGAATCACCCTAGCTTGTTGAGGGTTATGTTTTATTGATGTCAAAAACTCCAAATATCATTGAATTTGAAGAGATTTATTTTTGTTGTTCCGTTTGGAACTTTACTGGGCCATATTGTTTGTAAGTAGGGAGTCTCTATGGATCCAACTAAGGTTGTGGTAATTCTAAGTATTCCACCTCCTACCTCTATTCGACAATTTTGTTATGAATTGGGCCATACAGGCTATTATTGTAGATTCATTCATAATTATGCTTCTATTACAACCCCATTGGAGAATCTTCTCAAGCAATCTGAACGGCTTGTGTGGTCTAATGAATGTAATGTTGCATTCAATAATTTGAAAGAAAAACTTGCAAGTGCACCAATATTAGTCTATCATGATTGGAACAAGAAATTCCAAGTTCATATCGATGCATCAGGGTTTGACTTGGGTGCTATATTGATGCAACCATGAGAGGGTAACCTGAACGATCCTATCTATTTTTCAAGTAGAAATCTTTCTAATGTAGAAAATTACTATACTACCATAGAGCCGGAAGATTTGGAAATGGTTTATTCTCTCCATAAGTTTCGACATTATTTGTTGGGTGGACTATTTAATTTTTTCATCGACCTTTCGGAATTAAAGTATTTAGTCAAAAAGCCTATATTGGAGGGCAGGATTTGTCATTACTTCTCTTTCAAGAATTCAATTTTGAAGTCATTGTTAAGCTAGTGAGGTCGAATGTTGGGCTTGACCACTTATCTAGGCTAGAACCAGGGGAGTCTGGAGGACCTATTGAGGATGCATTACCCGATTCCCACTTGTTCCATATTGAAGTTATTCTACAATACTTAGAGGAAATTGCTACCTTTCTTGCAAAAATAAACTTTCCATCTAATTATACTACAATACAGAAGAAACATCTGGTTGTTCACGCGGCTGACTATCAATTGATTTCAAGCTAGTTATATAATATGGGGCTTGATCAAGCATTGCAGAGATGTATCCTTGATCACGACCATGATGACATAATATGTGAGTGCCTTCCTGGTGTCACAAGATGGAATGTTGGAGGTAAAGCTAGCAAGAAATGTTTTCCAATGGGTTGGTCGACCCTCTCGGTGGGATGAGATGAATCTCCATTTGGTACACACACTTACTACATTAGAAAAATGGGTTGTTGACTTTATTGGGCCTATTAGTCCACTTGCTCGCCACTCGCATGCCTGCTATATCATCACCGTAATAGATTATCTTACCCATTGGGAAGACATACTCCCAGTCAAGGATAACCACGAGATTTATTTTTTAGCACATTATTACCAGGTTTGATTGTCCTCACAGTCTGACAAGTGATCAGGGTTCTCACTTTATTATTGAAACAATTTGATTGTTGTTACAAAATTTTATGATCCTTCATAATAAGAGCACTCCTTACCACCCGCAAGATAATGGTACTATCGAGGCATTTAAAAAAATTCTAGAACATAGGCTTACAAATATTTTCTCTACAAATAGAGATGACCGGGATGAGTGGGCTCCTGCTACCTTTTGGGCTTACAAAAAAACTGTCAAACTATTGAATATGTATACCCCGTTCAAGTTGGTGTATGGAAAGGAGGTCGTTGTTCCTACAGAGTTCATTGTCCCCAATATTTTCATTACACACATAACTCAGATGACTGAGGATCACTCCATTTCAGAAAGGGTTGATGAGATGCTACAATTGGAGGAATATCAGTTCCTTGCCTACTTTCATTAGACTGTTGAAAAGGAGTGGCATAAGGCCTTGCATGATCGACACATCAAGAAGTCCTTTTAAGTTCGAGACAGAGTACTTATTTATGATAGAAATTATTACAAGAACCTTGGTAAGCTACAAATGCATTGGCTTGATCTTTTTTATGTTGCAGATATTAAGGATTTTGGAGTTGTTTGACTTGCTCAACTTGATGGTATCATTTTTTCTAGATGGGTGAATGGCACTCGCCTGAAGCCCTATTTTTTTTATTCTACTGTTGGTTGAGTTTATCTCTCTAGGAAGGGAGAGTAGTTAGTAGGAGTTAGGTTAGTCATGTCAATAAGTGTCCATGGTTTATTTAGTTTGTTGTAATGTTTGATTTTCCATTTTTTTTGCGACCTGCCACAACCCATTGTAGTCGAGGATATTTTGTCGTATCCTGTCATGTCAAAGTCATCATTTCCTGTCCTGTCTGTTAGTTTTCCCAATCATGGAAAAATTAGTTACCCCGCCCATATTTAAAGTCTTGAGAAGATTTTATTATGTCGTTATATTTTTTCTTGCATCACCTCATTCGTCGGTATATGTCATGATCACTTGTCATTAATTCAAATGTCAGAACACAGTTCTCGCGCTTAATGGTTAAATCCCCTTTCATCATCCTATATTTTCCCGATCGAGTTTCCTAATTCTTCACTTTCGTTCCCTGTACATTCGCAATTCTCACTCTAGTTCCTTGTTCACCTACCTCTATATCATCCTTGTCTTCTCTTCCTCCAATCAAATTTGTGTATGCCCATCATTCTGCCACCATGGTTCATCCATATAAACCCGTTATCACTATGTATCTAATTGATTCCATAATTCATTGCCAGGATTATTTGTTGGGTAAGTATGATAAAAACATGCTTGTTGATAAAAAATTGTTTGACTATGTTTTGTTCCCTTCACTTCGCACACATGTCTTCAAGGATCCAAACACCCACCCCAATCCACTATGAAAGTATGCTCTAAATTCTGTATGATGAAAAAATATACCCTTCTTCTTCTACATGATTTTGCTGTGTTTGGGAGCACTAATGAAATTCTCCACTGCACAAAATTTCTAGTCAGTCAGCTCCATGGGGGTTCTCTCTGGTTGGAATGAGAATACCCCATTCACTCTAGTGACATTCACAAGATTACAAGACTAGCTGCATATGGTGCCAATTTCAAGTTAATGTTTTCGATAATTTGTGGGTGGGTGAAGAAAATTGATGAGAATAGTTTGTATAAGAAGTATGGTACCACCAAAAAGGGCAAAGGCGCCATTCTCAATTTGATTAATGATATGCGAATTTGTGTTGTTTCTACTCTCATTTCAACCAAGATTATGCGCCATCATACCTGGGGAGAATGTACTTTGGATGCCATCTGTGTCGCTGAGGCTTGTATTCACGGTGAATCACTCAATTGGTCTAGATACCTCCTTAATGAATTGTTTGAAGCTTCCAATGATGTATATACCCACTCCACTTACTTTTTTATGGTTATTTTCTTATCCTTATGGATATGTTGAAATGGTGCCCACTGGAGGGCCATGATCTTTCTCTCATTGCACAGGATGAGCTACTTACCTTCATGTATGCTCCTTGGCGCAACACCGAGGACACCGTGAACAAAGAATTCAACAACCTTTCTTTTGGGAAATGGTATAATAAGATGGTTATGGTGACACAAGTTGTCTCAAGGGTGCCAATTCCTATCCTAGACATGTATTCTCCTTTAGTTTGGTTTGGTATTACTCATGAGAATTTTTACATTCAACTGATGCATGTCCATGAATTTTTTTTCTCCATGCACCCATTACCATTTTATATTAGTGAGAATGATTTTCATTCTGAATTTAATTCATGTCTTGGAGTTGTTACATGGCAGCAAGAAGGACAAGTCTATTATGATTTTGATTGCATGAAACTGGTCAATGAAGTTCTGTATACTCAAAAGCATTCTCAAGATGTTCCAAAAGGGCTCCAACCCCTATTGAATAAATCCAAGGAATTTCTTATTATGCCGGTGCCACCTAGTCTAAAGTTGGCTTGTATATTAAACAAACACTCTAGGTACACCAACTTACTCCCATGTCTACCGCACCCCCTGTTATTGCTTCTATAATTCCACTTGCTACAGGTTTTAGCCCTGTGTCACCCCACCAGATTCATTGTACACCTTTTTATTCAACCATTATTGATATTGATGTCGATATCCTGATTATTGCTACTGTTTTCCCCATTCACGAAGAAACGCTGCCATCTTTGCATACAATGTCTAATGCTATGCCTCGCTCATCCACTAATACTCTATCAAACCATTATAACTTGCATCTTATGCCTCAAGATCCCACAAAAATGGATTTCAACTCTATAGCCATGCAGTTTTTTCCTGTGGGGACTATTTTTTTTTCCTTGCCATCTACCGGTCCATCCACCATTCCCATTCTTTTGTAGTAATCCTCATTTGTCCCCTCGCCTATCTACATCGAGAAATTTTTTGAGTTAATGAAATACCTAGACCATTGTTTTCAAGTTATTTCCCTTGTTGCGTAAAAACACGACCTCATCACTTTCATCTCCAACCATGTTCTACATCAGATCATTTAGAACCAAAGAGCCACAATTCATTGTGAACCCTCTCCGCATGAGCAGTCCGAGAGGTCGGTTGCTAGTGGGGAACCAATTCAATCAAATATTCCCCTAGTTGATGTTATTTCAATCAAAATTATTTGTAATTAGTCGTCCCCCAATTACGTCAATTTTTCCATGCCTCTGTGTCCTAATTGGATCATCAATTAGTCCAGACCGAGAGTAAATGTAGTGACCTCTAGGTTTTTTGTGAAGAGCAACAACATCAGTTGAATACTGCAACCACCATTCAATCCCAGCTATAGATTGAGAAGAAATGATTGGAGACCAATATTTGTGAGGTCCACACTCAAATTCAAACATTGTGACCTACGGTTTCTCCCTATGCTATTGAGCAGCCTAAATATTTTTTCGCCTACTCCCCTGCCGAATGTTGTAGTGCCATTGAAGCAGACTGTCACTAGTTAGTTTCCAAGAACACATAACTTTAGAGTACTATTAAAACTATGCACCAATCTATAATAGATTCATCTGCCACCTACAGATCTCATATTTAGGAGTAGTTGCAGACTACGTCCGCTCTCTGTGCTACTCTTCCACAAGTCATGCAAGAATCTTGGCAGGTATTTCGTTGAATTTTTTATGCCAACATAGTGGTTGTGAAGAAAAATTATGCCATCGATCATTTGTGAGAAAATTCCAAAAATATTTACCATCAGGCCATGGTCACTTCTAATCTAAAAGCTAAGCAACAACTTTTAGATCAAGTAGACGTCCTCGAAGCAGAAATCACTCAGTTAGAAGAAATTTCTCAGGATACTAAGCGAGTTCTTCACAACCTTCAGCCGGAAGCTTAGAAGCACTTCATGACTCTTAGTACCTTGTCCATTATTTTTGATCAAAAAATATAGGATCCTATTAATGCTCATCCTAGCGACCATACTGATCAGACTATTACAGAATTTTTGGTCAAGGTCTCATCCCTGCTAAATTCTTGAACTTCTTTTATGTCTGCATTTGCCAACTTTAAGGACTCTGCTATGAAAACTTTTCCATAGTTGGGTCCTTCATTTGAAGGAAATTTGACTGAAGTGAGTGAAATTCACCCCGTGATAGATTCAGAACCAGCAGGTGCACATTGACTCGAGGGAAATTCAGTAGGATGTGGTTGGGGCATGTTGGGTCCTTCATTTTTAGAAATAAAAATAATCACAAAGGATGTTTTGGTTGAAGCTTTTGGAAATAGAGCACCATAAATATCAAAACAACAACATTTTCATTTTGGAACTCACATAACAAAAAAAAAGGACCGTACCGAGAAACCAGGGATTGAGTTTGATACCGTAAAGGAATAACCAAGGTATTGACCCGAGGTATTAAAAATCAGGATCAAGCGAGCGAGGTTTATCGGATCAAGAGAGCATGAGGATAAAAGGAATAGGAGATTGCGAGTTCAAAGTTTTTTGGCTGAATTTTATTGAGCTTTTGGGAATGTTGTATTTGTGTTGATGTTGCAATGTTATGAGTATTCATGAGAAAATCAAGTTGAATGTTCTTAGTCTGTATTTTTTGAACTACATGTAGTATGTGATTATGTTGTTTCTATTTCTGAAATTGCGCATAATTTTATGAATGTTGCGAGCTATGTTTTCATGTTGGATGTAACATACTACTTTTGATTAATAATAGAATATGGGAATTCTAGCAGTAATCTGAGAATTTGTGTGCCCATTTAAATTTTATGAATGCATCTAATCTATGAATAAATATTCTAATTTTGTTAACTGAGAATGAGAATATTAATGGTTTTGAAACTCATAAGTTTTCATATCTAAAATCCCTATAATAATTTATGGTTATGGCTGGCCTCAAGTGAGATTCTTCTTCCTTTCCAGAGGAGTGAAAATGTCGGCGAAGTGATAGACTATGTAGGCTCTTTGTTGGAACCCTCGGTCAAATCTTGGGTCAACCTGAATCCAAATTTTCTTTCCAACACACCTTCACTAATATCGAATAAGCTATCATTGAGGATCCTACCCTATTCACTCTAAATTTTGATAAAGACTTCATTCTCTATACGATTGCATCATATTCTTCACTTGGCACCATTCTTATGCAAAAGGGAAATGAAGGAAATGAACAACCTATTTCATTCATGAGATATGAGATGTAAGGATCAGAGCTAAACTACCAATATAAGATGGATAAACAATATTTTATAGTGTACAAATATATCAAACACTTCAAGAATTACATCCTAAAGGGTCATGTGAAAATGATTGTTCCTCACCCAACAATGAGAAATTGATTCATACAAAATTAATTAGGGGAACAAAGAATGAATTGGATGATAAATTTGAAAGAGTATGACCTAGATTTCAAACAAGTTCACATAGTTAAAGGTCATGGTTTGTGTAAGTTAGATGTAGAAGCCATAGATCTGCAAGAACAAGAAATGATGCTTTGGGAAGGAGAACTAGACATGTACACCTTTGATTCTATTCATGCACCACGTACATAGTCATCATGGTAGTTGTTATCACTAGGCTGGTACAAATGGGTTGCTCCACTAGACAACCTAAAGTAACTCTTTCAAACCAACTTCTAGCTAAAAATTAGCTTTTTTATCCTGAGAGGGCTCGCTCAAAGATATTGATAATATTATGTAATTCAAGCTCACAGATGGCTAAATCTGACAAAAGTGTTTCAAATGTGTTTATTTGCAGGTGAAAAATGTATATAATTCACTACCATTGGGCTTATGGAGTTAGTGTTAAGAAACTTAGTGACAATGGTTCTTCTTGTGGAATCTGAGGCATATAGATGTCTTTCTGAAAAGGAGATACACACAGATACAAAGTAGTTTAATGCTTGAAGGAAGTTAGAGCATGATTAAAATGAATTCTAAGTAATCAAACATCAAAGTACTGAAGGTAAAATAACAAGATACATGGGACAAGTACTCATGAAAACATCATATGAATCTCAGGTGAAGAAAAAAGCCAACAACCACTGTATATTACTGATCAGAAAATGTTTACAATAGTAGTCATGTAAATAACATCATTCAACCCTATATTCTTCAAAATTCTTCCTATTAATAGGCTTCAGTCACTTTACATTGGATCTGCCTACACGGCTAGATCATCGAACTCCTTTGCTGACACCTATCTTAACAATAAGAAAAATATATGGAAATGAAACTGACATCTACTAACTTTAGGACTTAGATACCTACTAGGACTATTCCACTTATTTATTACATCAACTAACTGAAAAGACTGCATATTTACATTGAATATAGTCACATGCTTGGGTGGCACTGACCATGACCAAAACATTAATGCCCCAACTAAGTTAGGAGACTAGTCTTCCTACTCTTAAGGAGGTGGTTTTATGACAAATTATGAATGTCTTCATGATGAGTTGGTGAGCTAGACAGCCTTGTCAAAAACTATGCCTCCAACCAAAATATTTATATGATACTATTTTAGCTTTCCGCGTGGCTTGCTTACCTCCAATGAACCATAAAAACTCAAAATTGCTACAAAAACTTGCTCGCTACAGAAATAGGGGAGTCAAGGCAAGTTCGTAGCGAAATTTTGTAGCAAATTGATTTCATCAATTTATGCCACCTGTTAGCCCTCTTTGCTGATTTGGAAATGTTTTTTGAGTCAAATGAGCTAAATACAAATTTTTTCCCACCTTGATTTTGACCATATCCATGATTTTAAACAAAAAGACACCTATAGTGAGTTCATATAGAAAGGATCTTCAAAATTTTTCCTATGGATCTACAAATGGTGATTTTGAATGATGAAAAATTTTCAAAAAGTTAATTGGTCTACGCTTCAAGCTTTGGAAGCTTCACCTTTGGTAGTAGGAGCTTGAATCCCTTCAGGTTCATTTATGACTATGATTTGAGACCCTTTTTATTTAACTCCAACTGTATCATCTCTATTTTCTCTTCTATATCGTTGACCTGGCCTTTGAGTTTCTTTATTTTAGCTTGCAACCTTAAATTTATCTTTCTTGTGTGCTTCATTACCCTTCCTAAAGGAATTTTCCTTTTCAACAGTTTCTTGGCATTGGTCAATGACTCATCATATTGATTTAGTTGCTCATTTACCTCTTCTTTGAAATCTTCCATCAGCTTCCTATCTACCTTGGCTTCCTCAACTCCAATTTGGTCCTAATAACCTCTTCTCTAGTCTCTCTTGACTTCTCTTTTAACATTTTCACTTCATTTTTCTCAACCATTTTCTCTTTACCCTTCCTTTGCACAATGATCTCCTCTATTGCTGGAGACAAATCAATGATATCTTCTATGATAGGTTTCTTGCCTTTGTCAGTAACCTCTATCTTTTTACTTTCCATGACACCTTTGGCAAGTTGTAACCTGGTGGGTGGTTTTCTTGGCTGAAATATAAACCTTGCATATTCTGCTAAAAAAAAGCTTCTTAGAAATTACACCCTTATTTTTCTTCTTATTTCCTTTAACATCTTTAGCTCTAACCACTGGAGTCTCCTCAATGTCTACGGATTGAATAATATCTTCAAGGTCGCATTTCCCAATTGTTTGAATTTTGTTTATCCTTCCATGGATTTTCTTGTTGATATTTTGTTTGCTGCTTGCAGGTGTAGGCTGTGGAATTTTTGTCTCTTGTGTAGGATCTACTTCAATATCCACGGGCTCTATAATGGGTTCCATATCCTCCTCATTAACACCCTCTGTATTAGCTGTAGGATTGTCACTCTTGCTTAAAGGAGTGGCTTTTGACTTTGGAGTTTTCCTAGGTGTTACTGAATCAACCTCATAACCATTGAGAAAAAGAAAGGTAGCCCAATCTCTATTTAGTTTTTTAAACTCCTCCAGCACTAGGAGTTTGATCAACCCATGATGGAAAATAGAGGTCTCATTGCTTTTTGACCTAGCCTGAACCTTGTCTGATCAGAAAAATGGAAGATCAAGGGACTGATTACAAGTGAAGTGTAACAACCTGAAATGGTACTGATAAACCATATTAAATCTCCCCTCACAAGTAAAGTATTTTTGGATTAATAGCAGCAATTTGGAGTAGTCTTCTTTCATGTAGCTCCTTAGGATTCCAGATGTCATGTCCGCTATAATGTGCTCGGGTTTTATAAATTCATCATAGTTTTGGATCTTAAACTTAGTGGATTTGAACCACTCTTCACCCATCCTTGGTATCTCTGTGGCTTGAGAAATTGTCTCAGGTGATACTACAAAACTTATCACCCCCACCTTCGAAGTTTTACCTATGAAATTCATTACAAAATATTTTGATACTTGGGCATGAAAAACTTGAATTTTTTGGAAGAATTTCATGCATCCAACATTGCTAAAAGCTTCTGCAAAGCCAGGGTCTTCATTAAGTAACTTGAGATCCATGGGTTCATATCTTACAAAGTAGCCTCCCTTATTTGTTTTCTTCTTCATGGCCATCTTCCTTTATACTACGATGCCTTCTTGAAACTATGACACCTGCAAAGAGACAAATTGAACAACGAGCTGCTTGCGATGGAACTAGACTTTTCAAGGATGATAACCAACATATGCATGCAAATGTCAAAGGGAGGAGCTTTGGAGGTGAATTTAAAAAGGTGAAATTCGAATATGGGAGGGATAATGAAAAATGGGAGGAGTGAAGTGTAATGATGAATTCCACTCATGATTACACATGTTTGGATGACTCTATTAACCGATCATGTGACCTCAAATTCACCCTAAACCTCTAAAAAATTGACAACTCATCATCCCCTTTACTGGTGCAGAAAAACATGATTCCACAACATTTTTCGGTATAAATTTGGTAGATTTGCTATGGACTGGTCAGGTGAGTTCATAGCAAAAACAACCTGTTTGCAGTTATATTCACTGGAGACTCAGGAAAAATCAAACAGTTGGCCAATACATAAATCTAAACCAATGCATGTATACCTTTGGTAGATTTTTATGGATTTGACTATGATTACATGACCAATGGACTATTCTAGACTTAGGATAATGACCATTTCATGAGTTTTCATCAATTTGATGAACCAATTTTATGAGACAAATGAAACCTAGGCTAATGACCCTATCAATAAAAGACTGCAATTTTATATGTGATAACAGTAGTGACCAAACCGAGGAAATAATTAGAACAATGTACGTTGCCTTCACACTTGACATCAAAACAAAAATGGGGCATCAGACTTAATTATGCACCTTACTAGTTGGTTAAAGGAGTTTTGTTTAGAAAACATCACAATAGAGTTTTGTTATGATGCCTAGAATCTTTTGAGGTGGAGAAAGTACTAAAAGAGATTCATGATGGGTCGGTTGGAGGTCATTATGGTGGAGAAACTACAAAACATAAGGTCATTGGATCAAAGTATTATTGGCCTACATTATTTAGATATGTTCATTCCTATGCTGGTAAATGTGATGTTTGCCAAAAATTTGACCGGAAAGAGAAAATATCAACAACCCCACTACAATTGACCATGGTAGAAGAACCTTTATAGCAGTGGGGATTGAAAATTATTAGTGATATTTTCCCACACTCATAGAAGTAGCACATATATATTCTCATGGAAAAATATTATTTCACAAGATGGGTTGAATATGTCCCTTTGAAACAAGTGAGTGATCAGATGATGATGTAATTTATTGAGAAAAAACATTATCACCATGTTTTGAATTCTAACTTAACTTGTTTTTTATAATGTCACATATTTCCCATCTTTTAAATTGAATGATTTTTCTTTAAATAAAGGGATTATATTAAACATTCCTGTAATTACTACCCTAGGGAAATGGTTGGCTGGGTCCACTAATAAAAATATAATTTGAACCATTAATAAAATTATCCTTACTCAATAAAAAATTTGGAATAAATCCTTATTTAATGCCTTATGGGTTGATCGAGTGACACCTAAGCCTTGTCTAGGTACTTCTCCATACTTCTTGGCCTATGGAATGGGGGAAATCCTTCTTCTACACCTCTACCTACTAGCATTACAACTCACCCAAGAATTGAGAGGTAGGCCTTTCCCTATCATGTAGATTAGGATACACGCCCTCTTGAAACTTGAAGAGGAAGGCAAAATAATTGTGCTAAATTTTTCTCTCATCAGTTATGCATCAAACCATTGTTTGAAAATATATTTGTAGGTCATAAGGAATTTCTTGTAGGCGACTTTGTTTTAAAATGGGATAAAGCTTATGAAGACAAGGGAATACACACTAAATTCCAATCCTTGTGGGCTGGTACATTCCAAATCTATGAGAACCTTGGTCGGCATACTTACAAATTGCAAACTTTGAACAGGGAGATTGAGGCCCTCCCAATTAATGACCAATATCTAAAGCTTTAATTCCATTAGTATATGTTTGAGTTTTTGTCTATTTGTACATATTTATTTCCTTATTTCATTTGCTCTATTTCATTTCATTTCTATTTTCACATTTTCTTTCCTTATGCACTACTCTTTTTATTTTATTACCATGCCCTTGTACATAAATAAGAGGCCTTGTACATAAATAAATTTCTTGTCTCAATAACCCATGACCGTATTTTGAATTTTTTAAATGATACTATAGTAACATATAGTCAATTTGCTTACATTAGACCTCCTTCTACTGATTTAGTTCTAAATATCCTAATCAGTAAATGTTATTGGAATGGAAAATACAAATTGGATCATGTGAGGGAACTTTAATAAGTTGCAATATCCAGTATCCTTAGCAGGATATCTATCACTTAAATTGGTCTCACATTAATGAATGGTATGCTAAATGTGTCAGCCCAATTGATTGGAGAAGGGATAGCGAGAAACTAACAAAGTGAGAAAACCAATTTCATAAAATATTAGTGTCTCTAAAAAAAAAGGAACAACCTCTCTAGCTGTAAAATAATATGGGATCCCTCATCCACTCTGGCGATTGAAAAAGTTCATGAAAAAAACAACAATAAAGGGTACATGCTTGAAAAAGGATTTCTACATCGATAGGTGATGCAAGAAACTTTTTTGAGGCTATGGACACTCACTAGCAGTGAAGAAACACTTGTGATTTCCTGAGTGACTCTGTTGGAGCCGTGGAAGCTTGCTAGAAGTGGAGAAACACCAAATAATTGTATAAAAATTATGAACACATTAAGCTTTCATATATAATATCTCTATCCCCTATTTAAAAATTTGGTTTCCAACTCAAATATTATGGTGTATTATAGGCTAGACCAAGGAAAGTGCTGGAGAAACTGAAATATAAAACTAGGGTTAAAGTGATAAATTATTGGGGCCCATAGTTATGGATCAATACTTCCTGATGATTAGATTATACCATAATAAGGGCTAAGAAAAGATGTTGAGGTTCTACCGATGAATTTACAATTGTTGTAGTTGCTACAATAGCCCCAAAGTTTTGGCATTTTCCAAAATTTGGAGTCCCCTATTTCAATTTTCAAAATATGAAAACTTAATTATTCCTTCGAGATCACTTCTACTAGTTTAATTCTGGCCAAAAGGTCTTGCACAAATTCTTGCGACTAGTTGCATGTTTGCATCTTAGTTATGTGATAATAATGCAATCTCTCAAACCCACGCTAAAATATCACAAGATTGGATCTTAGATTTGCGATAAACACATTCCTTTGCAATATAAACTACAATATCACAATCTAACTTGTGAATGTGTGATTATGGGAGTTTTGTCGCACCACCTTACTAGTCTTCGATTTTTTTCACATGAAAGCACATTAATGGCACCAATACCCTTTCACTTGTGGAAAAAAATATATATAAAGGTGTCACCCCCCATGTCATTTTAAACTTCGTTTTTGTTCAAAGCCCATAACTACATAGTGCAAGGAGATTACTTTTTTTAACTACCTGCCTCTTCATTCTACGACACTGAAAATCGTTCTTGGATCCAAGTTATTTATCATGCCTTCCTTTCTTAATTTTTTATTTTTTTTGTTTTTCCTCCCATCACTTTTATTATCCTCACCATTTATTATTCGTAACCATTTCATATCCTGACCTCAAGCAGTTATATATTGATACTTTTAGGTCCTTCCTTCATTTCCCAACTCTTTCCTATGGCCCAATATTTCCGTCGCCACATACTTAGTTGATTTCCACCTCTTTTCATCGCATCCTCCGCATGTTGTTGGTGATTATGGCCATTCATCTTTTGTGTCAATTCATTTAAATCCACCATTTCGCTTACTGTAACCTTTAACATCCCGACTTCCCTATCTCTATGTATATGCCTTTATGGTTTCCATTTTCACCTCTCTCCCCTATCATCGAGCCTTCCCTTTATTTTAAAAACACAAAAGTTCATCGACTTACTGCTATAATTGTCCTTTCACCCTCTCCTATTGGTGGAAATTTCATTAACTTTCCAGTTCAGCCCTTTACACCATGAGAAATGTGAATCAACATCATTTCTTATTGCGACCTTTCCTTCGCACTATCGATAGCAGTTTTAATTTTCCTTATCACAAAGTGCCTTTGAAATTTGGGATTGAAACCATTGGCTCCAAAATAATTGGACCTTGAAATTGCAAGTTATGACTGTGTGATATTATTTGGCATTCCCTGTTATCGCATCTTATCACTTTTACTTATGATAGTGGTAACCCTTAGCACAATATATCTATCTAAAATGTGATAAACCTTTAGTCTCATTGTTTCCCCCTATTGTAGTTGGTCCCTGCAGATTGTAATGTGCAACTTGTCTTTGAAATTTGAGGCTAATATTATCCCATTGTGGCACCTTCCCTAATCATGACTTGTCCTCGTAGTTTGTGGCTAATATTTTTGCATTATAATTTTACAATCTGCGACACATGCTAAAACAATGAATAATTTTTGTGTTTTTTCCTAACATTTTGTGTTTCCATGAATATATTTGATATGTTAGGTACAATGTATGTTGAGTTTTTCAACATCTCCTTGTCAACAAGAGATATGGATCCACTAACTAGAAGAAGGCCTAACAAGGAGAGAATTGAAAGTAGTATCAAAGGGGTTGTTAAAAGTTCCTTTGTGAGAGTGCCTATCCATGTTGATAACGTGTGCTATGAAGATAACTTAGTACCTATGACATGGGAAGAAGTATATCAATATTTCTCTAGGAAATAGGTACCCAATGAGTAGGAAGACCATGAAGTATATATTAATATCAAGAATTCATGGTTTCATAAGATAACAACAAATCCAATTGTTCTACCATGCGTCGAGACCATTAAGTGGATCATTCAATGGAATGATGAGAAATATATGATGATAATGAATGTCCATGGTGTCACAAAAGAAAAATTCACATCATCTACTGTTTTTGAATATTATAAGATGCCAAAACATCATTTGGTTCATAGTACAAAATGGTATTGTAACTTCTCTAATACAACCAAGGACATCCTTAAATCATGGTGGTAGGAGCCTGACAAGTTTAGATATCAAGCCAATGAAATTTAAAAAACCAAGATGTTGAAGAAATCATATCAAATGTTGGCAGCCATGTGTTGTAGGGTACCAACCAAGTAAATAAATAATGGCACATATGAGAGTCATGGCATTACAATCCAACTTTTGTTGAACTTAAATATTATATTTTCATTGATTTTAAAACATCGATACGGATTTTGTTTGTGAAAATTCAAATTAATTGAATTTGTTTGACTTACTCAACAATTACTTAAATATAATCTATTTACTAAGGAATGCTTAACTATATTTATTTAAAAAAATTCATTTTTCTACTTTTTCAGCTAGCCACTACATGTAGATACTGCTAGTCTGGGCTAAAAAAAATAACACAATTTCCTGAACACCATAAAAATATTTTAAGCCTTTAAGTAAATATTCCATTCTTGAAAAACATCCTTGAACAAGTGAAACCCCATGTGTCTCGTATCCAAAGTCAAAGGAGAATTCCCAAAAATTTCCTGCTACTGAAATAGAGTTGAAGATGTAAGTGATTGAAACTCCATACTCTTGTAGGTCTCGAGTTTTTTTCCATGAAGGGTAGAGCCTAAGGTTACAAGTTAAAGAAAAATCAAATACTATATAGTTAATGTGCGGATTTTCCAAAGTTCTTATTATGAGATTTGACTATTTAGTTTCTTGAAATATTGTTTTCAGAAGATATATTTTGCAACAGATGGGATGATCGAAATGTAGGTGCAGATTGTACATTGTGCTTATGTGATATTTATTTACTAAAATACCAAAAATAGTGGTTCTACATCTCTGACATAATGCTAATTTTTTCTTCTAGATAAGGGTAACATGTGAAGTCATACATTGTGATGAAAAAATACAAATATTGCTACATAATATCATAAACATTGGGATTGTGAGTTATTTATGATCTGTCTACATAATGTTTTAAAATATTAGTTACAATATTGTACAATACTGATGTAAATTATTATTCACTGATTCCAATGTCTAGATAAAATATGTATAATACTTGGTGTCATTCTCTAAAAAAAGAAAGTGAGCAAGAATTTTTGGCATAAAATTTTCCTTGGAAAAGAAAAGTAGTAAGATATATCGTTAATAGATTTTAGTAAATAGCCTACTACTCTGCACAATGAGATAAAATTTCTTGCTTATTACATGAGAATTTAACTAAAGTTATTTGCTACTTATAAAAGTATAAATTTCAAATGAGAGCTCATTGATCAACAATGAATAAGGAAAGGCGATTTTTATGATGATTAATAACCAAATTGATTCCAGAGGTCTTTGTCACAAATGAAGGTGGAGCCAAAAGCATACCAAGAATGGTGAACAGGTGCCCAAACAACTAGGAGAGAAGTTGGCCACGGGAAGCCGGAACCACACCTTAAATATACCAAGACTAAAATAGTGTAAGAGGGTATAGGTCTATAACGAAACCATATGGAACAAGGATTTGGGATTCTAAGTGATTGAGATATGTTAATGCGTAGAGCATTAAATCACAAAGTTTAATTATTTACCAATCACACTTCATCATATTCGAAGGAGGAATTGTCGGGGTGGCCTTATAGTTTATACAATAACATGAATGAGGCTTGTGAGGAGTTGGTAGTCCTTGGAGTTTACTAGCGTCCGATGAAATTGTGACCATTGACTTGTTGAACAACCACAATCATTTATTTAAGGAGATCCCACACTAACAAATAAAGTGTTGCAATGCCTAAGAAGCAGGGAGGACCAAGTCCCAAGAGAAACAAGTGAGACTATAGACTAAAGGAAATTCGGGGCTTGAGAGGGACCGGGCTCAAGATAAAGGGCATGAGATGGGCGACGAGAGATCATTCAAATTATCTAGCCACTTCAGTTGTGGGCCATATAGGAAACAAAACATTTCCTTTTCATTATGTTGTAGCTTTAAATAAGGAGGGCCGACGATGCAAGGTTGGGGATAAGCCATCAAGTGGTAATTAATGTGACCCATAAAATATAAAACCCAACATGTAGAATATAATTTGGCATCAATAGTGAATTAAATCAATATGAGCTACAACCAAGAAGCATAAATATTGTGAAAATGACCTTTCAATTAAGTTACTAGGCCCAACACCCCCTTTCACTAAATAGTCTCTCTAACAATCCATGTTGACAACCCTTTCACCTACCAGAAGAGAAGAGCATTAAACTTTAGAGACTCATAACCAAATATCCCATTGATTTCATCTACTCAATATTTAATGGGAATGATGAGTTTCAATTATCATCAAAACTACCTTCTTATTTAATATCATAATTGAATGAAAGACAATTTGCATCAATTAAGGGCTTAAAAATTTTAAAATAGTTTTTTGTCATTCAGATATTGTTTTTAAATTTCTACCATTCAACTACTATGGCGTATTTCCTATTACAAACCAAAATACCTATGGCCAAAGATATCAGTAAACTATTCATTGATTATATTTGTCTCTTATGACGGCTTGAATCATAATATAAATAGTCAAATCGATCAACGAGTATGATTGCTAATATATTTGGTTGGATAATCTATAGGTTTTTTCACACGGTGATTAAAATTAGATTTGGAAATGACTCCAACAAGGGAGTTACAAGTAAAATTAAAATTATGTATCCCATTGTCACTTATAATGTAGGGAACCTTTCTTATCTCTTGCAAATTCAAATAAAAATATCCACAAAAGTGGATGTAGATAGGGTGCGATGTTTAATAATTATAGACAACTTTCACATCATGTATTGAATTTTTATGTGCTAAGTCGATGAAGTGGAGGAGTGCAGAGAAAGTTCATTGTGTGGAGTGTGCAGGAATCTTTCATTGTGTAGACCTTCACACCTTTGCACTCTGCACAGTGAAAGCATGCAAGGGTTCAAAGGAAGGGTGTGTAGGGAGTGCGAGAGAAAGAACGTGTAGAGAAAGGGTGTGTGAGATGTTATTCCCTAGAGACAACCCCTGGCCGTAGGGGCTTTAGTTCCCATGACATATACCAGAAATTTAATAGAAATTTTTTAAATGATTGGTTGGAGTTAGTTTACACAAAATGCAATGAATATTCTAATTCATAAAATTCATCTTTTACAACTAGTTTGGCCAAGTCATTGGAGATTGCAAGCATTTAAATGCATAAGATGACAATAAGCAATTTATAAAAGGTGTGCGTGAAACTTGAGACAAATGGAATTCAAGTTTAAAACCTAAGAGAGAGCTTTAAGGAAGAAGTAAAAGATACAAATGAATTTACGAGAAAGATAAAGTGCCCATTAAGGTGTTCTTAATAGAATTGTAGGTGTCACCTGAAACATAAGGTTACATAGACAAATATTCAAAATTGAATAGAACAATCCTATTGCTACATACACCTTCAGTAGAAGAAAAACATGATGTGAAACAACAAGTACAAAAATATAATATTAAACATATTGCAACTTATCTCAACCTTTGGAGTAAAACTTGTTTTCATTGATTAATTTTTGACATATTTCACCATCACATCAAAATTTCAACTCTAAGACTTTGAACCCTTTTTCCATTTTGATTTCTCATTTTCATTTTCCTCCCAAGCCTAACTACCCAATGCATTATAAAACTAAACCATTTCAGTTATGAAACTACTTTGAAACTATTTAGAAAATAATAATGAGCCCCTTTTTAAAATATGGCCCTTTTTACAACACTTTATTGATTTTAACATTATATATGAATATTTATAATATTAAAGTGTGCCCCCCTTTATACAATATGTGCATAATAATTAGATTTTGGTTTTTTCTCTTAACTTTGTAATTAAAATAAATAAATGACATTAGAAATGGGATGGAGGTTGTGTGGGACCCAGTCCTTGATCACATGCCATGGGAAAAACATTAATGGTTTTGCGAATACCAAAAACCACTATGAGGGGGTTCCTCTAGCATTTTTAAATAGAGAGGGGTGTTATAGCCTAAATCTACCTCAGGCTGAAGGAAGGCAGAGTTCAGGGTAACATCAAACCACGCTCAGTCTGGTAGCTAGCCCTACCAGATCAGGAGAGGGCTCTCTCTGGGTCAATCTCAGCAAAAATAATCAATGGGGCTTGAGATGAATTGAAATAAAGGCTGATTTTAGGCTAGGTATATAAGTAAAGGAGTTTGATTTTGATTTTGGGGGTTTTTTCGGAATCAAAGGGAAAGGCAGTTTTGGGTTCGGGGATGAGGCCTAGTTTTTGCAGAGTTCTGAATGGGGCAATGAAGGAAATTGTTTTGATGCTTTGGATTGAATGAATGGATAATTCAGACCGGTGAGGAGCTGAAGAGGGAAAGAGGCTTTCAAGAATCCTCTTCAAACAGATGAAAACATGGAAAATTAAACAAAACTCAAGGCAGAGCAAAGCAATCTAATGAATTCCACCTTTATCACTTATTTGTTTAATTTAAGAAGAAAATAGGAAGGGAATTGGTACACATGAAACATCAGTAAAATTAAAATCACAGAGAGAAAAACACCATAAAAACATAGAGCCACATGGATCCCAAAGAGTGTTGAAAAACCTGGTCTATTCCTTTGCCAAAATTGCAGAGATGAAATGTGCAATGAAGTGCCAAGAAATCCCAAGTGTCCAACCCTGAAAATGACTGAAGAATTACAAGATTGTTAGGTCCCTATATCACTAGTATAGCCCCTTATTATTGTTAGTGTAAACCCCTTATTGTTATTATTGTACCCTTGTAACCCCCATTTTGTTATTATTGTGCCCTTAAATTATTATTGTTAGGTCGGCTAGGATTACATTGTGGCCCACTAGGATTACATTATGGCCCCATGGACTCCTATATATAGAAAGCAGGTTTTGTGAATTGTATCATCCAAGAATTGTTCATTTATGTAATGTATTGGAGGTTTCCCCCCTCAAAGTGGCTCATTTCTAAGGCGTTTATATCTCTTTTCTTCTCTTTTTGAGTTGGTTACACAACATTTGGTATCAGAGCTTTTGGATTCTAGGGTTTCGTTGCTCCAAACAGGTCATCGTGGCATTTTCGCTATAACTTTTTTTTCTACGAAGCTTCAGAAGCTGAAATTTTTAGGGTGCGAAGCTGAAATCTTGAGGAAGGTTGTCTAAAAATTTCAGATCTTGGTTCGCAATATTTGAGGAGATATCATCTGTGGAAGTTAGGTATTTTTTCAGGCTCATAAACAGGTCATCGTGGCATTTGCGCTATAATTTTTTTTGTACGAAGGGTCAGAGTCTGAAATTCATATGGTGCGAAGCTGAAATCCTGAGGAAATTCGTCAAAACATTTCAGAACTTGGTTCGCAATATTTTTGGAGATATGAGCTGTGGAAGGTAGTGTTTTTTCAGGCTCCTGAATTTCATCTCAAAGAGGTGATCGTGGGAAAAGTTCAATAACTCTCTCTCTAAATATTGGATTGGAGTGCGTCAAAAGTGGTCACAAGTACACAGCCTGTAGTTTCTTCGCTATCAATTTCAGAGACAAAGGACAAAACAGTGACACGTGGCAAGTCGTACAAGTTCGCTCTCTTGGAACCAGTCCAGAATTGGGTCATTGTGGGAGATTGGACACAACTTTTTCTTGGAGCATCAAAATCAAGTCAGACCTGTGGCATTTGAAAGAAGCTTCAGAGGGCTACTACAGGGCTGAATTTTAGATATCGAAGATTTTCAAGCACAGAGATAATACAATTTCAATATCGAGCTCCTCAAAGCTAGTAAAAGGTGTGTATTTTTTTTTCCGAATTGCATAAGTCTTGTTTGAAGAATCGAGTTGAATTGATTGCAAGGGCCTATTGTAGAATAGATATCAATATTGGAGTCTGAAATGGCCCCTAAAAAGAATTCAACACCCATTAAGCCTTTAGAAGGCTCTACTAGTACTCATGAAGATGAAGAATGGCAACATGACATGTCAAAATTACAAGAGCAAATGCAACAAATTTAAGCTCACAACGAAACAACAAAAAATAGAAATGGACGGTTTGAAGAAAGGCGTGGAAACTAAGATGAATGGTTTGGAAGCTAAGATGGATGGCATGGAAGTCGGCATGGAAGCTAAGATGGATGACATGGAGAATGATCTAAAAGCATACATGGAAGGCTTGATGACAAGCTTAAAACCAGAAATGATTCCTAATGGCGGAAATATAGGAGAAGAACCTCCTGATGAGAACAAAATAAATGTTAATTGTGATTTCATAAACTCGAATGTTGGCGGGAAGAACCACCATATTCTAAAAATGGATATGAGGAAGTTTGATGGAAAGGATCCTGTAACATGGATACTACAGATGGAGCAATATTTTGATCTCCATAACGTGCAAAACACACAAAAGGTACGCATTGCAACTTTACATTTAGAACAAAATACATTTGTATGGTATCGATGGCTTTGCTCCCGTAAAAAAATTGTCACTTGGTCAATTTTTATGGAGGAAATGATAGCACATTGTGAGGATACAAAGAGCAACACCTTCTTTAGCCAATTGATAAATCTCAAACAAAAGGGTTTAGTGGGGCAGCACATTGAGGACTTCCAAAAATTGAATATAAGGGTGACTGATATTCCAGAGGAACACAGGATTGATCTCTTCATAGGCACTTTAAAGGATAACATCCAACATGAAGTTCGCGTTTTGGAACCTGATTCATTGGAGAAGGCATTCAGGTTGGCAAGAAAAGTTGAATGTAAAATTGTGGCGACAAGGAAGCCTACCACTCAATTATATAAAGAAGGAAGTGTTGCTACGCCTAGATTTCCACAACCTATAAGGTTGACACCACAAAAATTGGAAGAAAAAAGAGCAAAAGGGCTTTGCTACAGTTGTGATAGCAAATACACTAAAGGTCATAAGTGTGCTGAGAAGAAATTATTTTACATAGATTGTGAAGAAGAAGAAGAAAATGAACAAGAAGAGGATATACACCGGGAACCACCCCTAGAAGAGGAAGAAATGAATCCGACCATATCGTGTAATGCACTGGCAGGAATTACCACTCCTCAAACTCTCAAGATAGAAGGACATATAAAGAAGAAAAGGGTAATAGTGTTGATTGATTCGGGTAGCACCCATAATTTTATTCATTATAAGGTAGCCAAGGAATTAAATTGTTTCCTATACCCAGCACCAGAATGTCAAGTGATGGTTGCAAATGGAGGAACTATAAATTGCTGTGGAAAATGCCATAATATCAAGCTAACCATGGGGGAATATGTATTGAATAGTCCAATGCTTTCCATTCCTATGGGAGGTGTTGATGTTGTACTAGGAGTACAATGGTTACAATCTTTGGGGACGGTGGCTTTTAATTTTCAAGAACTTTTCTTGAAATTTTTTTCAGAAGGAAAGGAAGTCGAATTACGGGGTATTGAAGGGAAGCCAGGAAGGATAATAAGCTCTAATGTCATGACAAAGCTTCTAAAGAAAGAACGACGAGGCGTAATTGCACAATTATGCTCTCTAGAAGTTCCGACATCAAAATCATCTATTTCTGCAGATCTCCAACAAGTCTTGGACAATCATTCCAAGGTGTTTGAAACTCCCAAAGGACTCCCACCTATTCGTGATCATGATCATGCTATTCATTTGATTCCAAGAAGTGTTCCTCCAAACGTCAGGCCTTATAGATATCCTTACTTCCAAAAGAGCGAAATTGAACGTATGATTGCAGAAATGTTAGAGGCGGGTATAATTCAACCTAGTCAAAGTTCTTTCTCTGCTCCTGTAGTATTGGTACACAAGAAGGATGGATCATGGCGAATGTGTCCGGATTATAGGGAGCTCGATAAGCTCACCATTAAAGACAAATTTCCCATTCCTGTGATTGATGAATTATTGGATGAATTACATGGAGCAATTTATTTTACCAAGTTGGATCTTCGTTCAGGATATCAACAAATTAGAATGAAGACTGAAGATATTCCAAAAACAGCATTTCGAACTCATGAGGGTCATTATGAATTTTTGGTCATGCCTTTTGGCCTTACCAATGCACCTTCTACATTTCAAGGGTTGATGAATTCCATTTTTAAAGCCTTCCTTAGAAAATTTGTGCTAGTATTTTTTGATGATATACTAATCTACAGCAGGTCTTGGAAGGATCATGTTGAACATGTTGACAGGGTGCTCAAACTATTGCAGGAGAAACAATTATATGCAAAAACATCCAAATGTTTCTTTGGAGTACAAGAGGTGGAATATCTGGGTCATATTATATCTCACGAGGGTGTTAAAGTAGACCCTAACAAAATTAAAGCCATTAAGGAATGGAAAGTCCCCACGACCATAAAGCAGTTGCGAGGATTTCTCGGGTTAACACGGTATTATCGCAAGTTTGTTAAGAATTATGGGAGAATAGTAGCACCTCTAACAACATTATTGAAGAAAGATGCATTTTCATGGACTCCTGAAGCAACTAAGGCCTTTGAACATCTTAAAGAGGCAATGTGCCTAGCACCGGTCTTAGCTACGCCAGACTTCAGAAAAACCTTTATTGTGGAATGTGATGCCTCAGGAAATGGAATTGGTGCAGTTTTAATGCAGGAAGGAAGACCCATTGCTTTTGAAAGTCGTCCGATCAAAGGAAAGTATTTACAGAAACCTATTTATGAGAAGGAAATGTTAGCAATACTACATGCACTAAAGAAATGGCGAACTTACCTAATGGGAAGACACTTAAAGGTAAAAACTGATCATGATAGTCTTAAACACTTTTTGGAACAAAGACTATCGTCGGAAG
>CM076584.1:1157809234-1157834234 GCA_034641835.2 Pinus albicaulis
AAGTACACCCAACTTATTGCTGGTATGTACAACTGCTACATATCAGCAAGTAACTTGTATAGGACATGATCTTGGACATCTTTTGAGAAAGCCTTCAAACTTTCCAGGCTAAAATCACTACTAATGCAATGTTGTTCTTCAAATGCAACTCTACATTGAAGATCTATCATAAAAGAAATTGAAAGAAGATTTTTCTTCAAACCAAGAGTAAAAAACATCATTCAACTCTATGATGGCATATGGAAGGAAATGGAACTCAATTCTTTCATATGATATGTAGCATCATCACCTAATTCCACACTCATTCCTCCCTATTGCTCCTGAATTTTGTTGAATAGTCTCTTGTCATAAGTCATATTTATTAATGCCCCACTATCCACATGCCACCCAACACTTGACATAGTGTTGGGAGATAAACAAGATACCGTTGAGAAGGCAGTATCAAGCTGGGATGCTAACTCATCCACTCTTCCTATGATGCCTACACTTTTTGCAACCTGTTTTTGCTGCTTGACCTTCCCTTCTTCAAAAATTGGCTGGCATAATGTCCCTTTTGGGCACACCTAAGGCTAAAATATTTCACATTACACAAATCCTCCTTCTTACCTTAGCTTTGTTCTCTTTTCTTATTGTTTTTGTGTCTTTATTTCCCTTCAACATCCTCTTGATGAGTGTAATATGCCAAATATATAAGTTTCTAACTATTCTGGGATATTATAAAATGTTTCGTTTATTTTTAATTCTTTTAATTTTGAAAATTTACAACAACAACAATTCTCACAAAATTGCAGAAATAATCGGAATAAGAAACATTGAAAATTTAGAGAAAATTGGAACAAATATTGGAAACTCAACTTTATTTTTATGATATAAGTGATTACAACAGAATTAGTTGAGATAGAACAAGAAGAAATGAAGCACCAGTTGACAATTTGAATGGTCCTGACTCCAATATCGTTGGAGCTTTGTGAAACTTTTAGATGAAGTTTCCTTAAGGAGTTATGGGTTTTGTCCAACACACATAATGGAAACCCAAGGGTTTTTGTCTTGGGGCTTGCAGAAGCTGGGAACTCATTTCTCCAAACCTCACTATAACATCTGAACAACTAAACTAAAATGTCCCAAATGGTGTCATCCTCCTTTTATTGGCTCGATAGATAGATCTCCAATCTTCTATATGTTATGAAACCAACTCCAAAAATAGAAGAAAAGAGAGATCAACGCCTTAGAAATAAGCCACTTCGAGGGGGAAACCTCCTTTACATTACATAAATGAACAATTCTTGGATGATACAAATGACAAAACCTCCTTACTATATATAGAAGTCCATGGGGTCACAATATAATCCTAGCCGACCTATAATGTAAGGGCACAATAATAACAATATGGGGGTTACAGGGGTACAACAATAACAATAAGGGGGCTACACTAACAATAATAAGGGACTACATTAGTAATATAGGGACCTAACATGCCCCTCTCCTTCAAAATAGTGTTGTCTTCAACGCTTGAGTAGCTTTGGATGCTTCTGTATAAAATTTTCATCCTCCCATGTAGAGTCTTCATTAGGTAAGTTCTTCCACTTGATGAGATACTCTGAAATTAAAGATATGGAACCCCTCCCTGTAATGGGGGGAGATCCAAAAGATGCCTGGATCAACGAGGTTTCGTTGGGACCGCTTGGGTGTTGACCAGGATAGGTTTTGGAAAACTTTGAGGGGATAGAGTCTAGGTCAAAGAAAAATTATGGCCACATACATAAAACAAAGCGAAAATAAATTTATTTTCCCTTTAACTTAATTTATGTGATCAATCAAGAAAAAATATGGTTTTTTTTTGTTTTGCGCATGATACTCAAAATCCTAGAAGACCTATGCATTCTCACACACTCAAAAGTAACTGGGCCTTAAAATATTTCTTTCGAGTGCTGGCACAACATCCCGTAAGAGCTGGCGATGCCCCCAGTCAACCGAAGAGAATCCACCAAGGTAAGGGTAGAGGGTCTGGCGCTTGCCTGCACTGTCACCTATAGGGTAAAGTATGCCCCAGTTTTTGGCCACTAAGAACCACCATCCCATGTGAGAATTCGAGTTTTGGGCTTCTTGTTAGTCAGATAACAGTACCGAGTATCAGCCGGGTCAGGTAGCCCCAACTGATACCGCACGCACTACACCTAAGCCTAACCCCCTCTGAATCGGGTCTTTGCCGCACTTAGGTTTTCTTTTCCATGGGCTGATAGGTGAATTTTCAAGCTCCCTTAATACACAACTTCTATGTTTCAATATGAAGTGTGATCAAGGCAGCTTATTGGATGCCTACACCCTTGATCCTAACTTAATCTATAAATTCTTTTGTGGCCCTTGTGGGGAGAATTTAGTGAGTTTGTTTAAGTTAGTTTTAGGTGGTTTTCTTTGCTTAGTGGGTGAGTGTGTGTGAGCATAAGGTGAACAAGCTCATAGTTTGAACATTTGGATATCGGTGATCCTTTACAAAAATCCCCTAGTTAAACTAAGTTATCTTGTTCCTGGCTCAAAATGGAAAACATGTGCGGATAATGGGGCGCTTTCAAATCTTCCTAGTTAATCTATGTGACTAACTAAAGGGAGATGGCGAATCACAAAAATAGAGTGTTCATATGCTTGCCTAGGATCACCGAAGGGTGCAAAGGCAGTAGAGATTGCTTGCTCTAATCGATGATTCAATTCTAGTCCCGCAATTTCCTAAATGAAAAAAATGAATTAAGCTAAACAATTTCTACACTAGCTTATGCATGTGTGGTCTTGGGCCACTTACTTGGACTAGTTAATCTAAGTGTGAATATTTTTTTTTTGCAAAACATAAATTGTTTGGAATGCAATGGTTAATTTTCCCCCTACTTAAATTATGTGAAGATTTTTGAAAAAAATCAACTTAGAGATAAACTAACTCTATGCCTACAGAAAGCAGCAAAAAGTGAATACTCAGAAGTTGTGGGGTATAAACACAAGTGATGGCAGATACATTAGGGGCTGCCTAGCACACTACAAGCATAAAAATGTAGAATATAGGGAGAAAAATCTCGTTCTACCATTTGCGCATAAAAATCCTTGACATGTGCACCTTCCTACGTGCAAGTCAGAGCTAAAAACGCGCCTACGCGTCTGTGAGGAAAAACCATGGGCAAAAATCCTGCAAGTAAAAAAAATTAGGAGTTGCCTTCTTCAGTCTGTCACTCCAGTGAATCTAGGGACTGTAAGATGGATCAGAGGACTGTCAGCTCCACTCTAGCATAGACAAAGGGTCTCCTGCAAAAGATGGCACAACCACATAAACTTGGAACACGTTAGTGGAGTCGCCAATCCTTTTGTGGTGGATTTTTCGCACGGGTGTACGAAATCATACCAGTTTAAAGAGTGTGTTATACTCTTTAAGCTATTGGTAATAGGAAGAAAGTGGTGGAGCTCAAAAGCACACAATTCAGTAGAAAAAGTATGCAAAAGTATGCTCAAGTTAAACTAAAACTAAAACACAAATATACAGAAGCTATAAATAGAGTCAAACGATAATAATGCAAATGATGAATCAAAGGCCTCTTCTTATTAAACGTTTGAGATGGAGAAGAAATTTTACCCACTTTCCAAAGGGCCCCTAGGCAATGGCTCTAGGTCTTGATGCAAGGATGTTGCCTTCCAAGCTCTACCTCTGATGTAGTCTCCCTCTCTCTCTGCCGTGGTGGACTAGGATGTTGGGTGGCCAAAAATCAAGTCCTCTTCAGCTCCAGCTCCGGGTCACACACTACTGGTGTTGCTTGGGCAACTTTGGCCAGCATAACAATGTGATCACCTTTTCTTCATCTCTTCGTGGCTTTATATAGGGGAGTTTCAAATCCTCCTTCCCTCCCTTGGTACATGATGGATGGTGACCCAAGGGAGAGGTATGATTCCATTGTGTGCTCACATAGTGTCTAAGGAGGCGCTGGTGGCTATCCTTAGGCGGCTTCATATAAGGAGTAACTATCCTTTGCTTTATGTGGTCCCGAAAAGCAACATTTTTCCATTTCCAAGAATGCGCACTTATCGGGAAAAAAGGCGCACATAAGGTGCTCTTCTCGAAGGATTAAGCGCGCATTTTAGCATTTAAGACTAGTTCAAATCTGATTTTCTCAAAACCTTAGAGATTTTAAATACTTCTTGATTCCATAATGTGTTCATGCCCTGTAAATCCTCAGGCTTGACATTAATTGATGTCATCTTCTGTTGTACGATTTTCTAGTGTTAACAGCACTGATCACAGCGCCTATGGAAAAGCTACTTAAGAAGGATGTTTCATTCTTTTGGGATGATAAGTGTCATAAGAGCTTTGAGCTACTCAAGGAAAATATGGTCTCTGCACCTATCCTTATTTTTCCTGATTAGGCGAAGGTATTTCATGTTCACGTTGATGCTTCCGGAATCGCCCTAGGAGTAGTCCTTACACAACCTGGAGATGGAGACATTGATCACCCAGTTGCATTTGCTAGTCGAAAACTCTCGGGTGCGGAGCGCAACTATGCCACCATGGAGCGGGAAGGATTGTTCATGATTTATGCATTACAAAGTATCGGCACTATCTGTTATGGGGACACTTCAAAATGTTTACAGATCATTCGGCTTTGAAGTAACTAGTGAATAAGCCTGTGTTGGGGGGGTAAATCTACCGATGGCTTCTGTTGTTCTAGGAATACGACTTTGAAATAATTGTCAAACCAGGAAATTTGAACGCTGGGCCAGATCACTTGTCCATAATTGAGAGTGACGAGGAACTGACCAACCTGGAAGAAGGATTGCTTAACGCGTAGCTATTTTCTATTAAGGTAGTTGATGTGCACTTCGCTAACATCATTCAGTTCCTGACTACACGTATGGCACCTGTGGAGTATTCAGTGCAACATAAGAAAGAGTTGGTAGCCTGCACTGTGGATTTTGCCATCATCGCAGGACATCTATATAAGATGGGAGTAGATGAAGTGTTGCGCAGGTACGTCCTAGAGCATGAACGACATGATATTTTGGGGAAGCCCATGACGGGGTAGCAGGTGGTCACTACCCAGGGAAAGCAACGACGCAGAAGATCTTAAGAGCTATATTATGGTGGTTCACCCTGCATAGTGACCCTCATGAGTATTTTAAGGCCTGCAATACATGCCAATGAACCGGACGACCGTCCCAAAGAGACAAAATGCTACTTCAACCGCAAATGGCCCTGCAGGCTTGTGACAAATGGGCTGTCGATTTTGTGGGACCTATCAATCCTACCAGAAAGAAGATAGGTGTGTGTTACATTATCACTGCCACTGACTATGTAACCAGCTGGGTTGAAGCACAGGCGGTGAAGGATTGCACTGTAGATACCGCTGCGCACTTCATCTTTGAGAAGATTCTGACCATATTCGGATGTCCAAAAATCCTAATGAGTGATAGAGGTACACACTTTATCAATGAAACAATATAGGCCTTAACGGAATAATTCCGGATCCATCATGCCAAAAGCACTCCACATCATCCTCAGGCGAACGGAGTGGTTGAAGCCTTCAAAGTCTTGGAAAATGCACTAAATAAGGTCTGTAACACCGATCGCAGCGACTGGGACGTGTACATCCCGTCTGTTATATGGGTTTACATAACCACCTATAAGAAGCTGACATGGAAAACACTGTTTCGAATGGTCTATGGCAAGGAGGCAATTATGCCCATGGAATATATTGTTCCTAGCCTACTCATCGCATCCTTCACAAATATGGCGGAGCCTGATCATGGAGGAGCGTTTAGCGCAGCTTGTGGCTTTGGAGGAAGACTGTTTCATTGATAACTTTCATCAGCAGGTTCAGAAGGCACGGGATAAGGCATGGCATGACCGACATATTCGACAAAAGTCCTTTGCAGAGGGTGACTTAGTGCTACTTTACGATATCTAGTTTGCAAAACACCCAGGGAAGTTCCGACAGCACTGGCTTGGGCCCTATACAGTTATAGAAATCAAGGATGGTAGAGCTGTTCGATTAGCTACCCTGCATGGTTATATGCTACCCGGCTATATGAATGGCAGTCGGCTCAAACCATATCAAATCAAATGACTATATGGCGGGAGTAGTTGTATGAAGTGGGATAGACCCACCAAGGAAGGTAAGCACAGGTCTGTGTAGGTAAGTAGGTAAGTCAAGCAGGTCTGCGTTCCCAGCTTATTGAGTTTGCACTAAGCAGATCTATTCGCAGTGTTATGTAGTATAACAGAGCTATTATCATACATAGATCTAGTAAATACCTTCGCATCCACGTGTGTAATACCAATTTATCAGCACAGAACACTATAATCACAGTAATTAACAAATCACAAATACATATACCATAAACATAGATACTTTCACAGTTCGTAGCTATTAAGCAGATACTTTCACAACTTAATCATATAGCCCAGTTTCGCATCAGTCATAACAAAACATATCCAAATAGCATCAGATGTCCAACAGTACTTCACATATATCTTAATACCAAATTCCACTTACAATCCCAAAATACTGCCTGCACACACAGCCAGCAAGGTCCGCACACAGCAGAACTGAGGATCTCCATGCACACAGCCAGCAGGAGTCCTTGCCCAACAACAGATCTAACAATTCGTGCTTAGAATCAATCTCAATTATTTCCTACCTTAAGACTCAAAAGGTTCATCTATTTATATCGATTTAGCCTACACATCCAATGGTCCGCAAACCGTGGTTTGCGGACTCTTGGTCTACCCTTGAACCATTACAATGCATTTGGGGCTTTGACCCACCCCAAAACCCCTGCGTTAGACTAAATAATACCAATACTATACAAAAATGGACAAAATTTGCAGCTTTAGGGGACCCTGTTCCGACAACTATATTTGGATGATCCCATTGTGTCATTTCAAGAAGACCTACAAATTAAGGATGATTTGGCAACAATAAAGGTAGTTTATGATAAAATTGATGAAGAATATGGAAAGGTTCTTGTTGTTTTAGAATTAAAAGTCACCCTTGCTTACTGGTTGATTATTAGGAATTGAGCATGGAACAAGATTTCATTATTCACTAGTTTTTCATTCAATGATTATATTGGCTTGTCGAAGCTTTATTTGGCTTGTTGATGCTTCATCGCACATGCACTCTGTTTGTCTTCTAAGTTAACTTACAGTAAATGAGTTTTAATAACATGTGAGGTTAGGTACTTTTATTGTTCACTGCTTTATGGAATTTTCATATTAAAATAAGTGACTTGTTCAAGGTTTCATTATTCACTTATTTGTCATTTAATTAAAAAATCACTTGATGCTTGTTGATGCTTTATCATCTCATTAGCAACTCACTTGATGCTTGTTGATTTCATTATTAACTCGTTTGTCATTTAATTATTCTCTTGGATTGTTGATGCATTATTTGGCTTGTTGATTCTTCACCGCACATGCACTATGTTTGTCTTCTAAGATAACTTACAGTAAATGAGGTTTCATATGAGGTGTGAGGTTAGGTAATTCTACTGTTCACTTTTTCATGGAATTTTCATATTAAAACAAGTTCAATTCAAGATTTCATTATTCACTCATTTGTCATTTAATTAATAACTCAGTTATAAATGTGTTGTTAATCATTTGGTGTGTAGAGGCATAACAAAAGTTGTTATTTTCATTCTCATGTAATATTTTTCCATTATAATATACTATGGATGTTCCTTATATGATTGATTTTGGTTACAATGTCGCATATAGTATGAAATAAAAAAATCTAGGTTGTAAGCCAAAATCTTCCTGTGACAATAAAAAGAGACAGTCCATCCAAAATCCACATCATAATGTGGTTACAACCAAAAACATATGACACCCCTATTTTTTTATGGCCTTGAGAATCTTCAATGCCAAAACTCCATGAGTTTCTTGCTTGAGCCAAGTAGGTTGACCTACCTAAAAATGGTTGATGAGGATATGGTGGATTGCTACCATATGATTGAGTCCAATTTTCCCCTTCCAACCATGGTGGGATTGAGTACCCATACCTCACACTTGCACCACTAACCCCTGCATTAAGTGGAGGTGTGTGATGAGCATGCATAGAATTGACACTTGCTATGGTAGGAATAAAAAAAGTGGGTAAAACCCCATTTTGATAACGAGGCACTTGAATGTTAAGAGGTCTTGGAATAATGGTGATTTATTTGCAATATTGTCCAATGTGTTTGACATAATCCTAGTTTCATCAGCTATTCTTGCATCACTGTCAACCATATCGGTCATCCCTTGTTCCTTTTCAAGCATTTTTTCAGCCTTTCTTTCTTCCTTTTTCTATCTTGCCATTCGTTTTTTATGGTCCTTCTCTTGCCTTAGTTTCTCTCTTTCAAGCCTTTCATTTACTCGACGTTGTGAATAAACAATCATTGTTGCCTTCTTCTCTTTGGATAAATACCTTTTTTTTTCTTTTTTTCCTTTTTTAATTCCTAAATTTCAATTTTTTTTTTTTTTAAGATTCAACTAATAGGTTAATATAGCCTTCTAAGATGGAGTAACTGTGAATTTCGACCCAAACAAAGACTACCTAGTGTTCCTTTGTTTTTTTTGATGAGGCCTTCATCGTCTCTAATAGTAGCTTTAGGAACCGACCAAGTAACTTCTCCACCCCCCCACCTCGCATTAGTTTGCTTGGCACTTCGCCTTTATAGTTAAAATATCCGAGACAACCGATTAGTCATGTTTTTTATCTTCATGTGGACTCTCTATTATGTGCTTCATATTCTTCCATTGATCTATTGTCCACAAAAAAGTGAACAATTTCATTCTTCAAATTTGTTGGTTGGGAAGGAATGTCCTTGATTTATTCATTAGTTCTTGAGACACTAAATTCCTTCAAATTAATCATGGTTTCTTAAGGTACCCATAATGATGGGGTTACTGCTTGGAAATATCAATTGGTTATTTTTGCTTCCTATTGCAATATCAACAATGTCATTTTCAACTCGCATGTTCAACTATGTCATTAACAATATTGTTAAAATTGGACAACTAGGTCCAAACTCCATGTTGTGATGCTCAGATTAAGAGGCTAATATTTTTGTTGGATTCCTCTTTCGGAGAGGTGTAAAATCCATATAAAATATATCTTAATTCGATGAGCAGAACATTTATTTTGAATTTATTATTTATAATAAATTATATGTGCAGGTCGGCCTTAAGGTTTTGCACCCCCAGCAGATGTGTCACACACCTCAATGATGGATATAAATACAGCCAAAGTTGGAGAGCATTTCTCAACAACTCAACACACATCTTCTTCTCTCATCTGATTTAGTACGAGCTACTTGGAGGACAATTTCAGCTCACACGTGGGAAGAAGGACGAATCTGTACGGCCAAGAGGAAGGACGAAATTTCTGCAGCTAGGGTTTCCAAGGAAGTTTGACCAGCGTTGACTTTGGTCAACGCATGGTCCAAAAGGGCTGAAAATTGTTGGAGACTTCGATTTTAGGAGGCCGTACACATTGGCACAAAAACCGAGGTCAAAAGGTTGACCGAACTTGGAGCTGCGTTGACTTTTATGTTGCTGCCCTGCGTTGACTTTTCTGGACAGCATTGACTTTTCTGGAGTTGACTTGAGTTGACTGGGTGACTGATTTGAGGATTGTTGTGACACATTCTGGGTTGGCTGATCAAGGAGACTTTGCTGGTTGAAGCATCCTATTGACCGCCGTAACGCACCATCACATTTTTCCTGTTTCTGGTTTGTCTTCTATAAATCCACTGGTATGTTCTATCAGCATTTTACTTAACTGTTTGGGTGATTGCTGTAATAAAAGTAAAGTTGCATCAAGCATAGAACATCTACAAAAATTTACATGGTATCGGAGCCGAGGTGAAGACAAGCCCTAACTTTAGCAATCACCATCTAAGAAAATGGGTTCCACAAGTTATGAATTCAAGGAGAATGACAAGCTGACTGGAAGGGATGACTTCCATGCTTGGAAGATGATATTAGATCTCAAATTGGAAGACCATGATCTCATGGATCATGTACTGGGTAAGATACAAGAACCTCCATCCAATGCTACTGCTGCTGCTAAAACCAAGGAAAGAAGGGTAAGTGTTTCACTTGTCATAGGCCTGGTCACTATCCTAGAGAATGTCCCTTCAAGAAGGATTCTCCCGATAGTGATGACAACAACAACAACCGGAGGAATGGAAATCAAAGAAACGACAGATCCAAAGGAAAGAGGAAGGCTCCCTCTGGCGGAAATAATCAACCTTCTAAAAGGTCTAGAAACTCCAGGTTTGAGGAGTGAAATGTTGTTGATAAAAGAAATGAATATATTCTTGTATCTGCTCTCTCTGCTGCATCCCCGCCCGACACTATGGATGTCTGGCTGATAGATAGTGGTGCCTCAAGACACATCACTGGGTTCAAGGAAGCACTCTCTGACATGGTTGAGAAGGATACCAATCTAGAAATTATCCTTGGAGATAATGCCACATATCCCGTGAAAGGGACAGGGACTGTGACCCTCCACTTGTCTCAAGGACAAGTCCTACATTTACAAGATGTACTCTATGTACCAAACTTGAAGAAGAACCTTGTGTCTATATTAGCCATGGAAGACAAAGGGTTCAATGTAACATTCACTGATGGAAAGGTGCTCATGTGGAAGAAGAGCTTCAAGGAAGCTATCTCGATTGGGTTTAGAGTTGGCACACTCTACCAGGTTGGAGGAAGTCTGCTGGGAGCAATGACATGTGATACTATCCGACAAACCGAACTATGGCACCGAAGGTTTGGACACCTTCATTACAAGGCCCTTCCCGAAGCAAGGAAGGTGGTGACAGGGATGCCTAACTTTGGAAATAATCATGAAGGTGTATGTAAGGGCTGTGCCGAAGGAAAACATACAAGGGGACCTTTTCCCTCAAGTGTCACAAAGACATCTGATATTTTGCAATTGGTCCATTCTGATCTATCCGGTATGTTGCCCGTGACATCCTTGGGGGGATGTTCTTACTACATGACATTCACTGATGACTTCTCTCGCAAAACCTGGATATACTTCTTGAAGAAGAAGGATGAGGCTTTCATGTGGTTCCGTACCTTCAAAGCCTTGGTGGAAAATATGACAGGGAAGAAAATCAAGATTTTGAGGACCGACAATGGCACCGAATATGAGTCAAATGAGTTCAAGGACTTTTGCAGAGAAGCTGGCATTAAGAGGGAGACTACTACTGCCTATACTCCTGAGCAGAATGGCGTTGCTGAACGAAAGAACAGGACCATTGTGGAAGCTGCCCATGCCATGCTATGTGACCAGGGTCTACCGAAGTTTCTGTGGGGAGAAGCTGCGAATACTGTTGTATACATTCAAAACCGATGCCCTCATTCCGCCCTGGACTCCAAAACTCCCGAAGAGGTTTTCACCGGTAAGAAACCTGATGTCTCACATTTTAGAATTTTTGGATGTCTTGTTTATTTTCATGTGCCTAAAGAAAAGAGAAGTAAGCCGGATGCTTCTGGGAAGAAAGGAATGTTTGTGGGCTACAGCGAAACTTCTAAGGCCTATAGAGTCTATGTACCTGGTCAAAGGGAAGTAGAGATATGCCATGATGTCACTTTTGACGAAGATGCTTCCCTGAAGAAAGTAGTAGATCTTCCAAGATCTCAAGAAAATCATGAAGAAAGGCCTGGAAATCAAGAAGAACCGCAAGATGAGACAATGCCTGATATTGAAGGACCAATGGACCCTATTGATCCATCTCCTTCACTGGGAAAGAGACCATCATGGCTCAGGGACACCCTCGAAGATGCTGAGGGTCATGCTGCCCCAAGAGGGACATTCCGAGAAAGCAAGAAGCCATGTAGATACCAAGGGTATCTAGCTGCCATGAGTACTATTGTACAATCTGAACCTGGATCTTTTGAGGAAGCCGTAAAGCATCAAGTCTGGAAGGATGCTATGCACGAAGAATATGAATCCATAATGAAGAATGATGTCTGGGATGTGGTTCCGAGGCCGAAGGACAAATCAGTTGTCACCGCGAAATGGCTCTACAAGATCAAACATGGATCTGATGGGAGTGCTGAAAAGTTCAAGGCAAGATTTGTTGCCCGTGGCTTCTCTCAAAAAGAAGGAATAGATTATGATGACATATTTGCACCTGTGGCACGATATACCACCATTCGATCAATCATAGCCCTTGCTGCTACGCAAGGATGGAGTCTTCATCAGATGGATGTCAAGACCGCTTTTCTGCATGGTGCAATAAAGGAAGAGGTGTATGTAGAACAACCTATGGGATTTGAAGTTCAGGATCGAGACACTCATGTCTGCAGGTTGAAGAAAGCCCTCTATGGGTTAAAGCAAGCACCCAGAGCTTGGTACGAGAGGATGGATAGTTACTTGATGAAGTTGGGCTTCACTCGAAGTAATGCTGATCCGAACCTTTACTTCAAGGTTGTACAGGGGAAGCCTCTCATTCTGGTGCTGTATGTGGACGACCTCTTCCTGACAGGTGCTGACCCTCTCATTCATCAATGTAAGAGGGAGCTCGCTGCTGAGTTCGAGATGAAGGACCTAGGACCGATGCACTACTTCCTAGGCCTGGAGGTCTGGCAGAGACCTGGAGAGATTTTCCTTTCTCAAGGAAAATACATTGTGAAGCTTCTGGAAAGATTTGGAATGGTGGACTGTAAGTCCGTGTCGACACCGATGGAACTCAACTTTAAGAAGTTGAGTGGCAGCGCTGCTGGGCCTATCTTGGCCAATCCTACCGAGTATCGTCAACTCATAGGAGCTTTGATGTTCTTAGTGAACACCCGACCAGATATATGTTTTGCAGTGAACACTTTGAGTCAACAGATGGTTGAGCCTCATCATTTTCACCGGGTTGGTGCCAAGAATCTTTTGAGATATCTTCGGGGCACGATAAACCATGGGCTGAGATACACTGCCGGGAGTGTGACACTCCGTGGATATACTGATGCCGATTGGGCTGGCAATGTGGTGGATCGTAAGAGCACATCGGGATGCTGCTTCAATCTTGGTTCTGCTTCGATCTCATGGATGAGCAGGAAGCAGAAGTCGGTGGCTTTGAGCACCACTGAGGCCGAATACATTGCAGCAAGTATGGCCTGTTGTGAAGCAGTTTGGTTGCGAAAGCTCTTTAGTGAGCTGTTTGGACATGTGCTAGATACCACTGTGATACTCTGTGATAACCAGAGTGGGATTCGTATGACTGAGAATCCTGTGTTCCACGACCGATCCAAGCATATTGATATCAGGTACCACTTTATCCGGGGTACCACTTTATCCGGATATGGTGCGCCGAGGCGCCGTAAGGCTCGATCATAGGAACCGATGAGCGTGTCGCGGATATTCTCACTAAGCCCATGGGGAAGGTCAAGTTCCTAACCTTCCGTGAGAGTCTTCGTATCGTGGAACGACTCCTATGATGTGGGTCCCGTTGGACGATGAGCTCGGGAGCTTCCGGGGGCTTTGGGGATAGCCCATTGAGTTCAGGGCTCATGGGAAGTACCTCTCATTTGGCCACTGAGGTGGGAAAAGCTAGAGACTAGTAGCAAATACTGATGGACGCATCAGAGATTGCCGTACTCTCTATCTAGGATGGCACGGTCCAACCACTTGATCTGGGATCAAGTTTAGTGAGGTCCGGGACCTCTGCCTGACTTCGGGTCAGATGAACCAACTTCGGGTTGGTTGGAGACTCTTTGTGAGTCTGATAGAGGTTTCTCAACCTCCGTCGAATATGTCACGGGGGATGATTGTGATGTCTTTGTGATCGACCCACTTCGTTGAAATAAAGAGGCCAGCAAAGCAAGTTACGGCGGGATGACGCACGATGTTTGATTGCACTGATGGATGGAGTTCTCCCTAGTTGAGAGGGAGTGTTAAAATTGGACAACTAGGTCCAAACTCCATGTTGTGATGCTCACATTAAGATGCTAATATTTTTGTTGGATTCCTCTTTCGGAGAGGTGTAAAATCCATATAAAATATATCTTAATCCGATGAGCAGAACATTTATTTTGAATTTATTATTTATAATAAATTATATGTGCAGGTCGGCCTTAAGGTTTTGCACCCCCAGCAGATGTGTCACACACCTCAATGATGGATATAAATACAGCCAAATTTGGAGAGCATTTCACAACAACTCAACACACATCTTCTTCTCTCATCTGATTTAGTACGAGCTCCTTGGAGGACAATTTCAGCTCACACGTGGGAAGAAGGACGAATCTGTACGACCAAGAGGAAGGACGAATTTTCTGCAGCTAGGGTTTTCAAGGAAGTTTGACCAACGTTGACTTTGGTCAACGCATGGTCCAAAAGGGCTGAAAATTGTTGGAGACTTCGATTTTTGGAGGTCGTACACATTGGCACAGAAACCGAGGTCAAAGGGTTGACCGAACTTGTTGCTGCGTTGACTTTTATGTTGCTGCCCTGTGTTGACTTTTCTGGAGTTGACTTGTGTTGACTCGGTAGCTGATTTGAGGATTTTTGTGACACATTCTGGGTTGGCTGATCAAGGAGACTTTGCTGGTTGAAGCATCCTATTGACCGTCATAACGCACCATCACATTTTTCTGTTTCTGGTTTGTCTTCTATAAGATCCACCGATATGTTCTATCAGCATTTTACTTAACTATTTGTGTGATTGCTGTAAGAAAATTAAAGTTGCATCAAGCATAGAACATCTACAAAAATTTACAAATATCAACAGCAAAAGTTCCATCTGCTTCAATTGGTAGAACAACCTCCATGTTACTGTCAATTGGTTCATGATTATACTGTATTTCACATACATGTTCATCATCATCACCATATAATTTTCCTTGAGAGAGGGAAATCATATCACCAGCTGCAACCACATCATCATATTCATCTACTTCTTCTTGCACTTCAAAAAAGTATTTCAACATGCCCTTATTCTTAACCATCCACATGAAACACATGGCTACAACCAATATCATTCACAAGAGAATCATAATTCAGTGGCCAGATTCCAGTCCTCCTAAATCCAACCTTGATATTTGATGGTGTCAGAGCCCTTTTAAACACTTTACTTAAAATATCTGCTAGCTCGAACCTTTTCACCTCAACCCCTGGATTATTTTCCATCCATGTAGAATGCTCTAACCTGAAATAGTTCTTTAATGGGCCAAGCACATTGACATCAAGGGGTTGCAATCTGTGAGTTGTATGATTGAGCAATGTTAACCAGTCGATGCCTAAATTATTTGTTTCCTCAATTGTTTGTACAACAATGTGGCTGTCATGGCCATCTAATATCAATAGGTGTATGTTATTAGTTGAGACACCACCTACTACATATGTAGCAAAGTGACAAAGCCAATATAAAAAAATTCTTTAGTCATCCATGCATGCACATGGTTCACATTTTTGTATATATTTTTTCAGTTGATATTTACCTTTGAATAGATATAATCTTGGGATTGAAGCACCAATTGCATTAACACGACATATAATAGATATCCACTCCCTCCTCTTAGGAAAAATATTTGGCACGTTTCTGCTCCCTCTCTTGGAAATTACCCGCATGTCACAATTCCTTCCTACCTGTAAACTTGTTTCATCATAGTTCCATATATGGTTTGCACCATAAGAATGTTTATCGTATGCACTAGAAAGAGTGTCATAGAACTTACATACAACTACATGGCGCAAATTTAATTCTATGTCTTTGTCAAGTCGGTTGTACACAATGCAAGGTATTGATGCCTTTTTTAAACCCAAACCACCATTATTTACCAAGAAACCCATTGGCCTCCCTTGACAGATTTGAGAAACTGTGGATTTGAGTTGTATCAACTCTATCCCATATCTCAATTGGGCCATCTCTTTACACCACTCAACCACCTCGACATTCTCCTCTTCATCCATAACTGTAAGAGGCCATATACGTATTGTATGGTGAGCACATTTATCCAATAATGTATTGATGAGGGATGAGTACCATGTTTTTTTTGCAGATGCCCGAAATGAATATCCATTAAACTCTATGTCATCAATTGTAGCTAACATGTCTTCTTTTTTCCAACCTCTTATAGCGGTGATATTTTTAGTTGAACTTGCCCATTGGACTGTGGATGACAATGACTTTGTGGTTGATGGTGTGACAACAACAAATTCAGTCGATGGTCATACTGAACAACAATGTTGGGAGCATTGTTGAAATTCACATCACTTGTCATGTCCTCATTTGATGAAGGGAATTACAGTTGGGCACCCCTGGTGACTCTCCTTCCACTTCTCCTTGTATGAGCAACATAACTAACTATTTCCATAGATGAAACTACTTGCAAAATTATTGCATTGATTTAGTTAAGAATAATTGAAAAGTGTGCTTTCATACAAGCCAATAGTATTTATGCTTTATTACATGTAATTATCAACATGTATGTCAGTAGCAGCTTAACATATTTTCATACGTATGCCTTTTTGACATTATCCTTGAAAAATCAAATCTACAGAAGGAATTTGTTTTATGCCTTCAAATATATCAGTGATTGTTGTTTTGATAACTTATTTTTACACTTAAAATACCATGATTGTATTTGTACTTGGAAAACTAATTCCAGTGTGTTGAAATTGACCTAGAATTAGCTGTATGTATTCAATTATATCAATATATGTTTTGGATAAAATGTTTTATGTGTTATAGAAGGAATTTAAACTAAAAAAATTGATATTTCTGGTTAAGATGTTGATCTGGTTTAGTTATTTTTTATAAACTTTTATTTGACTTAAATTATTTATCCTCACGTTTGTCAATTTTTTTATTCCTAATCATCAAAATATATAGGCATGAAGGACGTGATGTTGATATGGTCTAGTTATTAGTTATAAAATTTTGTTTGAATTAAATTGTTTAGCCTCATGTTTGTCAATATTGTTATTCCTAATCATCAAAATCTACAGGAATGAAGGAAGATGTAGGCTTTCCTTGCTAAAGGAATTTTACAAATCAATAGAAGCTCTTTAGGGAATGGTTTTGAGTTTTTCAATACTATTATTCCTATAGGTAACACTCTTGACGCATGAAAAAAGCTCTAGGAGGAATTTCAACTAAAAAAAGTGACACCTGGTTCCTTTTTTGGTTAAGATGTTGATCTAGTCTAGTTATTGTTATTTTAATTAAATTTTTTAGCCTCAGGTTTTCATTATTGTTATTCCTGATCATCACAATCTCTAGGAATGAAGGAATTTGTAGGCTTGCCTTGCTAAAGGAATTTAGAAACTCAATAGAATCTCTAGGCTTGCCTTGGTAATGTTTAGTGATTCTCATATTGTGGGAATGGTTTTGAGTTTGTCAAATTTATTGTGGGAATGGTTATGATTTTATCAAATTTATTGTGGGAATGGTTTTGAGTTTTTCAATACTATTATTCCTATAGATAATATGTTGATCTAGTCTACTTACTATTTTTTTCATTAAATTATTTAGCCTCATGTTTTTCATTATTGTTAATCCTAATCATCACAATATCCAGCCATGAAGGAAGTTATATGCTTGCCTTGCTAAAGGAATTTTGATTAGAGGTTCGGTATTTTAGCTCAAAATGACAGTTCCCAGAATTGAATGAAACCAAAACGAAAATGACCGACCTATTGGAAGGAATCCAACGCAACTCATTTCGTTGAAAACCAAGTTTGTATGAAGGAGTTATGGTATGTTGATTTTCGTTTAGAACAAACAAATGTTTATTAAAAAATTGTAGAACAGGTGTTGTAGGTGAGACTGAGAAGGATCAAATTGAGAACATCGTGCAAAGGTGTTGTAGGAATTTACACAATAAGTTCCTTAGGTCAAAAACCAAAGGTCACCACTCACAAATAGATCACAAATCAGCACACCAATATGTCATGTGGTTAAAACCCTCGAAGAGGGAAATAGTCCACGGCCTAAGCCAACGCGGCCACTTTAGGAAATTTATTAATATAAAAAGAAAGTTTACATATGTTTCTCTCATAAACGATTACTAGAAAAATGACCCTCCATGCTCTTTATATAGAGATCATGGACCAATCAGGTCTTAAGCCATGGATCAAGTGTCATTAATACTAAGGAGAGAGTGAATCGTTGGATCACTACAAATCGTGACCGTCGGATTATAAGTTAAAAATGTACATAGTAAAGAAACACACTTTACCTAACTCTATACTAGACCAAGATATACTTAACTATTTCCTATGTATCGGAATATCCTAATATCTCCCCTTAAGAACAACTTGGGATAGGATTGAAGGATTTACAAAGGTGACACAAAATGAGCCTATTTCTTATGTGTCGAAATATCCTAACATCCCCTCTTAAGAACAACTTGGGATAGGGTTGAAGGATTTACAAAGGTGATACAATAGGAGAAGGAAGGAGACATTAGAGCCTATCCCCCCTTTATGATAACTTTCCTGAACTCCAAGCATGGATCGAAGTTTGGTCTTCGCTTCTGTGAGAGCATTTGTAAAGATATCGGCTACTTGATCATTGGTTGGACAATACTGCACTTCAAGAACATGATCATGAATCAGCTTTCCGATGAAGTGTATGTGGAGCTCAATGTGTTTCATACACTGATGTTGAACTGGATCTTTACAGAGCTAAATGGCACTTTGATTATCACACCAAAGTGTAGTTGGATGTTGTTAATGAAGACCAAATTTAGACAGGTTCTAACGAAGCCACATGGCTTCCTTGCTGGCTTCAATGACACCACGATACTCTGCTTCTACCGAAGAAAGAGAGATGACACTTTGATTCTTACAATACCAAGTAATAGGTCCTGAACCAAGAGTGAATACATATCCTGCAGTAGACTTTTGATCATTAGGCTCACCAACCCAACCAAAATTAGTGAAACCAATCAACAATGCAGATGCTCCTGTACTGTAATGAATCCCAAACTGAACTGTACCTCAAATATATCGAAGTATTCTTTTAGCTGCTTTCTAGTGACTTTCATGAGGTTGGTTCATAAATTGAGCAACAAGACCAATGGAAAAGGAAATTTTAGGATGGGCATGGGTTAGATACAAAAGTTTACCAACAAGTTGACGGTATAAGGTAGCATCAACTTCAGGGGTAGTACAAGTGACTGAAAGCTTGATTCCAAACTGAAAGGGAAAAGGGGCTGGCTTACAATCTTCCATGTGAAAGTAGTGTAGAATATCACATGAATACTTGGACTGAGAAAGGGTAATACCTTCTTTGGATTGCAAGACTTGAAGACCAAGGAAATAATGCAAGTGTCCTAATTTTGTCATTTCAATCTTCTTTTTGAGGCTAGACTTCACATGGTTTATATTGTTGGGATCACTACCAGTAAGGATAAGATCATCAACATAAAGAACAAGGATGGTGAAGGACTTACCCACTTTCTTGGTGTAGACAATGTTGTTAGAATGACATCTAGAAAAGCCATTATCTAATAGAAATCTATCCATTTTGGCATACCAAGCCTGAGGAGCTTGTTTTAAACCATAAAGAGACTTCCTAAGGTGACAAACAAGGCTAGAGTCATTTTGGATAAATCCAGGGGGTTTTTCCATGTAGATTTATTCATGCAAATCTCCATGTAAGAAGGCGGATTTAACATACATCTGATGGAATTCCCATTTAAAGGAGGAAACAAGGAGGATAGAATTCATTTTGGCAACAGGGGAGAAGGTTTCAGTATATTGAATGCCTTCAACTTGTGAAAATCCTTTAGCAACAAGACGAGCTTTATGTCTATCCACTTTTCTATCTGGTCCAAACTTTGTTTTGTAAACCCATCTGCATCTAAAAAGTTTTCTTCCTTTTAGAAGAGGAATAAGATCCCAAGTATCATTTGCTAATAAGGAATGATATTCTTCATTCATAGATTCATCCCAATATGGATGACTAGAAGCTTCTTCAAAGGTGTCTAAATCAGGTTTTTCTGGAACTTGAGCCAATAAGGAAGAGGTTATTTCGAACTGAGAACATGTACGTCATTGATCTGCAAGGTCACCTACAAGAGAACCTGCTACATCCTCAGTAGAACGAACCCATCTTGGAAGCTATGGAGCAGAAGTAATATCTTCAAGAGGTGGAGGAGGATTGTCATAATCTGAACTAGAAGGAAGGCTATCAAAAATAGAATAGATATAGAGAGGTGGCACATATGTCGAATCACGCTCGCAGGCCAAAGGTGGCACACCCGCCAAACTAGGCTCGTCGGCTGATGTATTTTCATCAAATTTTACATCTCTTCTAATGATTATATTTTGGATTTTGGTTGAAGAAGTCTATATTCTTTGACATCTTTAGAATATCCAACAAAAATTCATATTTCACTCTTAGGTTCTAAGGCTTTATGTTTCACATCTAGAATATGGGCCCAAGCATCACTTCCAAAAACGCGAAAGTGACTTACATCTGGTTTGATTGAGCTCCAGGCTTCTTCTGGAATTACATTCCTTAAAACCTTAGTAGGAGTGCGATTTACTATGTAATTTGCACAGTTATTTGCTTCTGCCCAAAAATTGAAACTAAGTCCTTTAGATTGAAGCATACAATTAGCCATTTCTTTTAAGGTGCGATTCTTCCTTTCGGCTACACTAGTTTTTTGTGGAGTATATGGAACAGTATGTTGCAATTGAATTCCATGCTCAGTGCAAAAGTTGATAAATTTTTTGTTACATATTCTCCTCCATTATCTAATCTTAACTTAAGAATTTGATGTCAAGATTGTTTCTCAACAAAGGCCTGAAAGGCCAAGAACATGTTAAAAACTTCACTCTTGAGTTTTAAAAAGTATACCCAAGTGCGTCTGGAAAAATCATCAATGAAAGTTAAGAAGTGCTTGCAACTAGAGAAAGAGACGACAGGAAGTGGACCACATAAATCACTGTGCACAAGCTGCAAAGGGTCTGAAGCGTGCCAAGAGGCACATTTGTCAAAACTATCCTGATGATGTTTTCTGTGTACACATCTAGAGAAAACACCATCTCGGCAAGATACCATAAGAAGACCTGTCACCATATTTTCTTTACATAGAGTTTGAAGAGAGCGATAGTTTAAGTGACCAAATCTCTCATGACAAAGTTTTCTCACTTCATCGTTATGAGCAACAAAAACGGAGGGAAGACATGATGAACCAAAGTTTTCAAACTTATACAACCTTGTGGAATCATCAGCAATGGCAGTAGCTAAAATATGTCTAGGATCTTTGAGGTCCTTGATTACAACATCATGAGGTGAGAATTCTACTATTTTCCTTTCACCTGAATGAGTTATCTGATAAACAGATAGAAGGTTGCATAACAAGGTAGTAACACATAGTACATCATTAAACTTACCATTATCTAGATGAATGGTTCCAGATCCTACAACACTAAGAGATCAACAATCACCAACATAAATATGTTTGGTGTTACAATCATTTAAAGAAGAAAACATGGCTTTATTTTTGGCCATGTGGTAAGAAACTCCAAAATCAATGAGCCACTCATGAGAACGAGAAGAATAAGATACATTTAATGCATAACCATATGCTTGACAACCATAAGCAGAAAGTCTCATTCCTAAAGATGAAGTTGAAGAGGTCTCCAAATTGATGTGGTTCTTCTTCATTGTTGCTTCCAAGGCTTCCATCTTTTTTAAACATTTGGAATCTACATGGCCATCATGATTAAAAAAATTTCAATGTTTATTTGTTTTCTTCCCTTTGTTTTTAGTTTCCTTATTAGTTTGATGAGTTGCTTTTTTAGTTTGTGGCTGAAATTTCTTAGGACCCTTTTTTGGTTTAGGACCAGACTTTTTAGGATACTGCTTCTTGGGATTCTTTTGATATGGTTCTTGTTGGGATGCTAAGGCTTTCTTAGAAGCATTTCCAGAAGTGATAAGACCAAGGTGTAGGAGTTTTTCTTGTTCTCTTACCAAAGAATCGCAAAAGGCATCAAAAGAGGGGTTCTTGTAGGCTATTCCTTGAGAAATGAGGGCTTCTCTAGTGGAATGGAAGGTGGAAACAAATACAAAGTATGCAGGGCCAAGCTTAGCAAGAATGGAATAGATGAGGCTATCATCTTCCTTTTTGAACTTACAACCTTATAAAAGAAGTCTAACGGTCTTGAATTTGGACAAAATGAAGTCGAAGGGTCTATTTCCTATGTGTCGAAATATCCTAATAGGTGTTTGCAAAGGTCGTGGAATTGGTTCAATCTTAGGTTTTTCTTTCAACAACTATCTTTCAACAAGAATAGGAATGAAAAATCTGCTTTAGTAGACATGGATTAGTATGGCTTGCGCTTGCAGACTGGTAAATGTAAGTGATGTAGAAGAGAAATTCTGACATTCTAAATTAGTTAGTTGTTAGATGCTAAAATAACCATTGAAATCAAGTCAGATATGGTTAGTCTAAAGCTCGTTCGATTCAAGATCCATTACCTTATTGGATTACATTGGGTAAATTTTGTGTGGAATTGGTGTTTAGAAGTATGTTTATAAAGTTGTATACAGGATGTATAGAAGCAGAATGTTTACCATTAAACATGGATAGTGCTACAACAAGTGGTAAATGATCTGGATCTCTTGTGGACAGGAGGAAAAAAAGTGTATTTTTTCGAAGGCAGAAACCACGATTTCTTCCAAAAATTCCAGATATTTATGAACAAGAGCGATGGACGGTTGAGATTATATTGCAGAAATTAAGAGGAAGATGAATGATCAATATCGAATCACAGGATTACTGTGGAAGATGGATGGTTGTGAAGAATATCGCATTCAGTCATGAAAAGTTTCATCGCATATCGCACTTAGCCATAAATATTTCGTCGCATATCGCATTCGGTGAAAGGAGCCTTGGGAATGCGATGAGGAGTCATGTGTTTACTTGTTATGATATTTGAGATGAGTGAGATTTACAATGAGCCGAGATTGCGATGAGCCGAGATTTGAGATGTCATATTTGCGAAGGAGTATTGCGAAGAGAATCTGCGATCTGCAAAAGTGACTGTGATGTGATCTGCAGAGATTTAAATGTGTTAAGCCGTGTATTAATACAATAATTTTTCGTTATGTGATGTTAATCCGAATTCAATGGTAAGTGCGAGTTAGCATTGAACATGCCTTAACCCCACTTAACTACATTCTTATCGATAATTAATCGCATACTTATCTTGGCGGAAGAGATGAAGGACCTGCCAAATGCGGAGAAGCTCCACATTTAGTGGAGTTAACTAGCGGACTTCTAGATTTAGTGGAGGAAAACTAGGGAAAATTGGTTTTTTCCATAAATGAGGCAATTTGCGACCAAATTGGGAGAAAGGATAGTCATTCTTAACACATTTTGATGTTTTTTAGCCATCGGAAAAAGTTTCAGAGGCATAAGAGGTCATCTACATAGGTTTTTGTTGCCGTGAATATTTTTTAAGCCCAGGGCCACCAGGAGGGAAGGCAATTCCCAGAGCATCTAGTAACCAAATTGAGTAAAAAAATAGTGGTTTCTAATAGATTTCAATGTTTTAAACTCATTGGAATAGGTTCCAAGAGAATTTGATGCATGTAAATAGAATTTTGAGCAAATTTGAGCTAATACAGAGGCCCAAACTATGGAGCTAGACCAAGGAGATGTAGCCTAGGAGGGGTGAAATCCTTCATCAAAACTTTGTTTTATTGTATCATTTTGTGTGGTTTGCTGTCATTTATGTTATTGTTGTTCATCACTTTGAATTCATGCTTTATGCTTTCAAAAACACTCATAAAATTCAGTTTTAATTCCTCTTTTGACACACATAAGCAACAAGGGAACCTACACATCAAGCATAAGATCAGTGAATAAGTTTTATATCTAAAAATGAAATTAGCACAAAAATAACTAACATTCAAATTCAGATCAAATTTAGCAGCTCAATAGAAGCTCCCGACTTGCCTTAGTAATGGTTAGTGATTCTCCTATTGTGGGAATGGTTCTAAGTATGTCAAATTTATTGTGGGAATGGCTCTGATTTTGTCAATATTGTTATTTCTATAGATAAGATGTTGATCTGGTCTAGTTAATGTTGTTTGTCATTAAAGTTTTTAGCCTCATGTTTGTCATTATTGCTAATCCTAATCATCACAATATCCAAACATGAAGGAAGTTGTAGGCTTTCCTTGTTAAATGAATTTAGCAACTCTATAGAAGCTCTAGGCTTGCCTTAGTAATGGTTAGTGATTCTCGTATTGTGGGAAAGGTTCTAAGTTTGTCAAATTTGTTGTGGGAGTGGTTCTGAGTTTGTCAAATTTATTGTGGGAATGGTTATGAGTTTTTCAATATTTCTATTCCTATAGATAAGGTGTTGATTTGGTCTAGTTACTATTGTTTTTCATTAAATTGTTTAGCCTCATGTTTGTCATTGTTGTTAATCCTAATAATCACAATCTCTAGGCATGAAGGAAGTTGTAGGCTTGCCTTGCTAAAGGAATTTAGCAATTCAATGAAAGCTTTAGGCTTGCCTTAGTAATGGTTAGTGATTCTCCTATTCTGGGAATGGTTCCGAGTTGTGGTGGTGCTGGAGATAGTCGAAAGAAGAGGCGAAGCACAGGCTCCGATGTCAGTTCCGTTAGGTTCGGCAATCTGTTTTGTGATTTATTTTACATTTTTCATCTCTGTACTGCATGGTGTTTCATGTCGAAATAATGATCCTTCTATAGGCCCCCTGAAATGCCCTTCTCAGTGTCTTGTGGGTACGTCCATCTGGCCTTGGTCGCCTTCAATTTCCCTCGGCCTGCCTCAATGTCGCGCTACCGGGGCCGTCCTCATCAGGGAGGGGGCAATTCCTCGCCAAGAAGGGAATCAACAGTGGAACGAGGGCAGTCACTCGTCCTCAGAAAATGTAGCCAGTAGGGACACAAAGGAGGATGTTGCAATCTCTCCTACCCGCTCTTCGAGACGAGTGTTAGCTCCAACCACCCTGGAATCTATTGTAGGCCAGTTAAAAAGTAGTCAACT